>JARTUT010001841.1:0-80285 GCA_030674115.1 Micraspis discolor
GTTTGTTGGTTTTTTCAAATCAATTGTGCTGGATGTTTCAGTATCAAGCTTTCTTAAGAGTTCGGAAAAAGACTCAAAACAAGCACGTAAAGGCTGCTGAACTCATGTCGGTGCTTTTCTACTTTTTTTCACACAACCGTCAAGTCAAAAAAGAACTGACGATCTGGAGCGATGCCAGTAGGTGAAGAAATATAGTTGTCTCGAAACTATTTGGCCACAAATAACAGTTTTACACCTGGGCTGACGCTCAAAACTGATTATAACACAAATGTCTACTATAAAAATAAAATTTGTCTTCAGATGCAGCGAATACTTACGCAAGCCTGAAAAGAGCATTTTAGCATGATTTTAATTAGTCACTATTGCAAAATATTTTGGAATTAAGCAGCAGATGATACCTAATAGGCATGTATTAAACAACTTGAAATATGTCTTCAGTATCCTATGAAGGCAGAGAGATGAAAGTGAGTATCCAGCCGTTTCTGTGTCTAAGCACTAACAGTTTGTTTCCCAAGATTCATTGGAAATTTCCCCGGTACTATTACATTAGGGTCACCGCATTTTCATATTTTGGATTTCCTACTCATGCGTTTCTTTCCTGGAAGTAATACCGGACTCCTCAGTTTGAATTAGATATGTGCGCAATATCACCGACGCTTGAGGTTCGTAGTCTTGTGTTGATATAAATAGGGACTACTTGGGATTGGAATCTTCAGTATGATTACGGTATGAGCGCTATGCCACAGACGCTCTGGATTGTGTTTCTTATATCGATCTCTAAAGCGAACCGATTTTATTTGTACCCCTTTCAGCCGGATATTTTCTTTGGCAGTTTCGATCTCTTAGCTACCCGATGATACTGTTTTTGCATTATTTTGACCGCCACATATTGAAGGACTGGAAGAAAAATAATCTGTTTCATATTTCTGTCATACCAGTGCTATTCCAAATTTTGACAACGTATATGATTGCACCTTTAACCCCATTCCGATTAATTTTTCTCCAACTAACACTGATTAATAATTCCAACCGATGTCAATCGAATAAGAATTTATTATTATTAATTGATAATGAGTTCATTACAGCACTGTCTTTAGAACTGTCACGAACTCATTATGACATTGAAATAAAGAAGAATTATTTTCAGTTCTCAATGGACTTCCTCAAATATTCTATATCTATACGTAACTCTGTATCACTGGTGCCATAATCTTTATTGGATAATGAAGAAAGTCGAAATGTACCAAAAAGTGATACCACATGATATTTCAGTTAAAAAACTTATTTCGATATTTTTCGTCGGATTACAAATTCTCTTAACTGATCGTTGGCGAAAGAATGCTCCGAAAATCATTACAGATGAAAAAAATCTGAAAATGATGATAATAGTCTTACACTTTAGATTCAAGTATCAATGATACCTTTTTTGTATTCTAGATAACTCTGTTTTTCTTGACGAATGAAAGAAATTTTCATTTTCATCATGAATGTAATTAACTAGCTTCTGGTGCAATCTAGAGAATATATCTCGAAACAGTTATCTCCTTTTCAGGATATCGGTAAAAGTAAAGATTACAGGCAGCCTGAGGATCTTTATGTGATTCTCAATAACACATTAGCATGTCATATTTTTTCGTGATTTGAATATATTTTTGAACAGCCGATGAATATGCTAGTATGTTTCAAACTCCGTTCAAAGAAACACAGTAAACCTGTGAAGCTAATTGAAATTGATAATAATTGTTTGGTAGCACGTTTAGACGATAGTTGCTAAGGTAATTTATTTCATATTCAGGCATGGCAACCCTGACGTTGAAATCATCTCATCATCAAATTCATCTGAAATCATTCTAAAACAACCATATAATGACTTTTTTGAAAGAAAAGTAACATATTTTTATATAATGAAAAAGAGAATTTAATTTCAAATATTAATATGCAGATAAAATTAAGGGTGGTCCATAAGAAAAATACAAGTTTATGTTATAGCTTCACAACTATATCTTTCAAAAAATAATCGAGAAAGATCATTGCTAGCTCTGTAAAAAGTGCCTGAAGAATATTTTCATAGTTACAAACGCATCAATTCTTACTGTAGTATGCACAGTTTAACCAGACCGAGCATCAGTATCCTATGGCCGAAAAACTAGAATTGCCGTGAAGTATGAAGAATGCTTGAATCAGCATATCACAAACAAGGCATTTCAGTCTCAAGTGATTTGCAAAACTTTCAGTTTATTGACATATCCTTTTTGTCTTTTTGCACTTATTCGAGGAATTATGCTTCAGGAGAAAAGCCCCTACAGTCTCAAAAATGATACATATTTCTGATGACTTAAACATAGAAAAAAAGATATCCACATTGTCATATCAGAGGTATGTGAAGTATGAAAATCAGAACGACGAGACGCTGTTTCTGTTTTCAACAGATGCCTCTGCTCCATAATTGCCCTGTTAAAATAGCCTATGAACCTCTTTGAGTAGCGTAATTAAAGTTAAAAAAAATTCTCATTAGAACTTTGTCGACCAAGATTCTAACACCTGGAGTGATCTTCATATTTCATGCAGTTCAGTTACCAAGATTCAGTTACAGATTACACGAGACATGAGGTTGACAAGCACCGAATTATGAGCTCTGATTAATTAACTTATGTGTTTGTGTTGTGGGATTTTGGGACGGCTAGCTGGGCTTAATCCAATTAAAATATTCAGGTCGAGTCTGGAGAGGAAATACATAATTTAAGCATGTGTTGAAGTGTTTTTGTGCCCAACTGAATTTGGTGAGTAATGGTACTGTTAGATTGCGATGATTTTATAGTTTAGAATGTGCAACACTTGGTAATGTTCTGTTGAATCTCCTGAACTCTTTGAGTTTGAGTTGGAATTAAGTAACTGATATCGATCATTAACTTAGATGAAAGTTTCTAAAAAATCTTTTCACCTGCTCAGAAATTTCAAATAAAATTGGAACACAGTAACCGTAATAAAGGTTTAAGAAGATGAAAATCAGACAGACAATTACACTACATGACTTCTTGATTACGGTAGCCAAAAACTCATGTGTTCCCGAGAGACTCAGGCTGAAATTTTTTTTCTCACTCATATATCATTAATGCATTTGGCTTATAAAGAAAAAGTCTTTGATCATTGCGATTATTGTAACTCCAAATACTTCATTCTATAAGAAAAACATCAATTTCTCAAATTTTCCCGTTTCAAAGTCTTATGCAATTAAAGGTTTTAAATTGGGCATAGCCACCACTGGATACTTGCTATATGCTTTTGATTTGTGGTTGTGGATAAAATTGTGGAGGTATACTTGTTTACGTACCCAGTTCCTGTAAAAGGCTCCTTTGAAGATGGATTCCGTCCAAGAAGTCTTCATTTTGCTTCATAGAATTGCCTCTTTGAATCACCTTCAGAATATCCAGATATTTCATAAATGTCTTTCAAGTGATTTACTTGTATTTATTGAATTCTGGAATTTTTTTTATGGTTGAAACATATACATATCTGTTGTCTATGATAGCATTGAGGATAAGTTGTTGTACTTTGTTGGATAGTTACTGGAATCGAAAAACGTATTTATGAAAATTTGCGATGAAATCATATATATATCAATAAGTCATCAAATCACATGGATAATGATATATTCTCAAACAAGTTACAGAATGGGCCGCTATTCCGACACGAATGCCAAATTCAAAACCGAGCAACTACAGAGATTACTGTACGAGAACTACAAGAATTGACTTCTGCAACGATATTTTCTACATTTCAATGATGTTTCGTGAGAAACTGTTGAACTTTAATGAGAAATTCGTATTATGCGACCTTGCGACTATTGTATAATATATCTTGACAATTGGCGTTACTTATGAAAGTTGACAGATTACGGAACTTGGATACAAATTGTACATCTTAAATATCGAAGGATTCGAGTTACCCTCTTATATCAACATTTTACCTATGTTTGAATTTGATAAGAATGCTAGAGATGATAAGCATATGTTGAAAAATATAACAGGAGACAATGCCGCATCATGCTCACTACACAACAGTTTTTAGTGCTGAAGTTAACCCATTACGATACAGGAATAGAGAAATCTGTTTTGTTAGCTCTGGTATTTTTTCTTTATGATTAATTGAATTTTAAAAGGGACGAGGACTGCGAGTTTTAGAAAAAAAGACTGTGAAATAGCTGACGTGACGATTTATTCATAAATCTTTTTCAAGCCTCTGAAATAGAAATTTTGGTGCTTTTTCTTTTCAACCCAGAAATAGCAATGAAATAGCTCTACAAAATGTATTCGAACCGAAATATTATAAAATAACCAACAAAAAATGGTATATAAATTATATAACTCTCTAATTATATAATTTTTTAATGTCTGAATTGACCTGCATCGAAAATATATTTTGAAACTCAATAAGCTGGTAGACTAGATTGTGTACAACTTTATCAACTCAAAATTTCATTTAAATAATATCATTGAAAAACAATAAAATTAAAATGGAACTAATTTTGATTATACTCATTTCTATGTTTTTTAACATGCATTATATTACAGTTTCAAGAGAACGAAAATTCCATTATTAGTTTATATTCTTAGTTAACTACTATAGTTCATAGGTATTTTCTAACTATTCAAGGTTTGAATTATGTTCTTAGTACAAATCGATATCAATATAACAGTGTTATTCGAATTAATTGGATAAGGTATAGTTCAAATCTAATCAATTTATGTTTTAGTTGGTAGTATAAAGTTCTTTGTTCGTATAAGTCTTTGTTCATATACATTTTGTATGGCTGGTTTGTCATTAATGCCATAATTTTCAATTCAGACTCATGAAGATAACCTATGATAAAAAAGCATATAATAGTCATTCATTCCTTTTGACAATAGATTCAGATACTTTATTTCTGAAATCTAGGTGATTTTAGTTCTCATCGTAGATCTCCTGTTCTATTATGGAACGGAAAACACAATAAATACACTACACCTCTTTCAATTCGAAAAAATTAGGATTTTAAAAAGAAGGTCCATATATAAAGAGTAAATGTTATGCTATCGTATTGTAAATGTTTGGAAGTACTGACGTTAGTCGTTCGACCATCAGTTCTAAAATACTTTCAAGAACACAATGCAATATTAAAAAAAAACATCACTATGAATGTAGGAGAATCAATGAACTTATATCTCAAATTGAAACTATGGAATCTCTACCTCATCTCCTTTGAATATAAGAGAGTATGCGACTGGCCGAATTTTTCTACAGCAAAACCAGCCAATTCAGTCCATTTTCGGTTCGATATTCGAAATCTGCAGACTGTTTTGGTGAATGATTTCAGAACCAGAGCGAAAAAAAACTCCCATGACTTCTCAACGAGAATGAAACGCAGACTATGCAAGATCATCAAAAATCTCTATGAATGCGCAGTCGTTCTGTTGAGATCCGATGAATATCTCAGGAGTTATCAAATATTGAAATGTAATTCGGAATTTTTAAAAGTTTCCTAGCCTGCGAATTCTCACAAAATTTGGCAGACCCCTTTATTTGTGTATTGTTCAAACGATTTTCAAGTTTCAAATCTATTAGTTGGATCTTCTTGAAGTTATCGATCATATAAAATTTTTTTATGCTAATAGCTGCTGAACTTTCCGACTGATTTGGCTGAATGACGAACTTGAACGGGATATTTGGACAACTAAAGAAATTTGAATATTTTGAAACCCTAGCTCATATCCTTCGGATAATAGAAAGTATATAGCCGGGTGGATAGACGTCCGGTTGAAAATACTCAAGTTTGACCAAGGATTTTTCGACAAGATGTTGAATTCAGTCCATTGACACAGTTTTCGTCTTGTTATTTAAGAATTAGAAATTTGTCCTAATGCAGGGCATACACGCTACAGTAGACCGGAGAGGAAAACTGTGCAGGTATACCTGTGTAGGACTGCCTCGCGTGTGGGAACGCGGTCGTGTTAGTTGCGACTGTACGGTCCACTAGACCGAGTCGAATCTCGAATTTGCTCTTAGTTCAGTCAATCTGTACATTTGGTGCGGGTATAATTACCCGCTCGATGAAATTTGGTACACTTGTTGAAAATGATGTAACTAAGCTACCTTTGCGATGGCCTCGCTGAAATGTGAGCGGTTTTTTGAAAAACTCAAAAAAAACTCAAAAAAAAGTAAAAAAATGCATTTTTCTCGAATTGTATGCATCGTACAGAAAATTTTATTGAACAAAAAATGTAGAGGACGTTCCGATCTACATTTTTTGTCATTGTTGCAATGCTGCACGACTAAATGCGCACAAAGTAGGTGGCGCTAAAGTATCAAAAAGAGTGTTTTTCATGTTTTTCGCCCTGAAAATGTTGTTTTAATGCAAAAGTTTAAATGTAAAAGTTGTTCCTTACATTATTATCAACAACTTTTATTTAACATTTTTTTCGTACAACTTACCATTTACAAGTTATAGTAATACATAGCGCTGCATATACAGCACTGTTCTGCTAAGGGTAGTTTTCTGGGTCCTATTGTGACTATGACTATGTTGGGAGAAAATGAGCAATAATAAGGCGCAAAAGAGTGATAGACGGTCGGCCGCTAGTTCCTCTTCAGAAAGCGCCAGAAGTGAATCTCCAGAGCAAGAACCACTGAGAAAAAAACTACGAAGCTCTAACAAAAGATAAATTAGCAATGCGGAACAACCAGTTAGCATAGATTCAAAACTGTCAAACAATCATTATGAAATGAAAACATGTACATAAAAACGATCACCTAGTATATAAAGAACCTCTTCATTGGAAGCATAAAAAAGGTGGACTGAGTAGCCTTTTTCTCATGCGACCACTGAAGGAGTTGAAAAATTGTAAGCGATTCAGATTTGTAAGTATTTTTGCAATATTTTGTATACTTTTTCTATACACCTGTTAATAAATACAAATACAAAACTGAATTAAACGTTTACTTGAAAATTAAAACTCAAATAATGACTTTAATTGAATTGTTGTTTGTTTGCCTTATGCAAATTTTCAAAACCTCTTCAATAATCTGTTTAATTGATGACATTTTTTAAAAACTGAAAAACAAAACTGAAGAGCATTAAAAATTGCCTTTGTTAATAACATTGAGAGTTCAACATAATAATTCATAACAGAATGCGACTCACATAATCAAATAATGGATAATAATTGTCAAAAACAAATTAAAATTTTATTTATTAAAGTTTAATTGCTAACAAAAATTAAATTAATAAAATCTTGATTTAAACGTGCACGACCGATGTATACTCATACTGCGTACAACAGTATATTTGGATTTTTCATTCTTCTGCAAGCTGCAGCTTCAAAATGGTAAGTTGTACAAAAATAATGTTTAAATAAAAGTTTGTGTTGAATGATTGTTTGGGCTATTACCATCATCTATTGTGGATGTAATGATTTCCGACGTTTCGATGGACATCTTCTATCTTTATCAAGGAGAAAAGTAAGAAACCTTTTGAAAATTATCAATTATCAAAAAGTCAATCTAAATAAAAGTTGTTGATAATAATGTAAGGAACAACTCTTACATTCAAACTTTTGCATTAAAACAACATTTTCAGGGCGAAAACATGAAAATCACTTTTTTTGATACTTTAGCGCCACCTACTTTGTGCGCTTTTAGTCGTGCAGCATTGCACCAATGACAAAAATGTAGATCCCAACGTCCTCTATATTTTTGTTCAATAAAAGTTTCTTTACGATGCATACAATTCGAGAAAAATGCATTTTTTTTTTTTTTTTTTGAGTTTTTCAAATCGAGCGGGTAATTATACCGTCAAAACGATTTTTTCGACAGATTGACTGAACTATCTGGCAACCTGAGCAGTCTTGAAAAACTACGACACGCACACTCCGGTCGACCTGCGCAGGTATACCTGTACAGTGTTCCTCTCCGGCGTACCGTAGTGTGTATGCCCTGCATAAACGATTCTGCTAGTTCAATGGTCTAGAACAAGCGCGCAAACGCAGGGATTTGTATTTACGTCGGTACCGTGGATATGAAAATTATAGATAGCAGTTTCTTTTATCGCATGTAAGCAGTTTCACGATTTTTCAGAGATGAAAACTAAATTTCAATAACCTGAGTCACCGATTTGTGAGTTCGATTGAATAAAACTCTTAAGGAACAAGGGCCCAAATGATATAAAGCTACTTATTTTGAATATGAGAATTTGTACTGAAATTTTCATTGACTTCTCAGCATCTTGTCCTCTCATCAGGAGCTTAATAAAAATGAAAACTATTCTGAGGGTGTGGAAATATCTTGAAACCACTTTTATATCTTGTGAATGATATGTACTATTCAAATTATTTTTTGATAAAGGTAAAGAATGTTTAGAAAGAGAATTTTCCAAGATATATTCGATACCCGAAACGATACTTTTAATAAGTTGATGATAAGCGACAGCAAATTCAAGAAACTAGATTTCCATTGGGGCAATGACAAAATTGAAAGCTGAAAATATTCAACATCGATGCGAAAAAGAATCATCTTAAGGCAAACACTTAATACTCATCTGATACATATGATTCCAAAGCTCAGCTCATCACCCTAACTGTCTGGAGAGCAGAAAGTTACAATATGTAGTAGCCCTTAACCGGATAAATATAGACGGAAAATATTGGATCGCAAGATGGGATTTTGGGCTCTCGTTGTTTTATGCGGAAATCGCTGTAAGAGCATTTCATCGATTCAACTCTTCCCCATAAACTCCCTTCTTTTCCATTAAACCAAGTGAACGCTCCAAGTGGTTGATTCGCAATTTCCGTGATTACCTAGAATCTGGAATTCGATTATTCTTTCCCATTTCGGATGCTCTAATAATTCATCTTGAACAGAGCCATGTTTGATTTCGATTCAGAAGCAATGTTATTTGATTTAAGATATTCATTATTCTATTACTTGGGAACCTCCATCCTTATCTTTGTGCTCAGATTAAATAACCAAATGGTTCGCATTCGAATGAGCTCTCAAGTTTGCATTTATGGCATTCAAGCATTAATGACGACGAAAAACTTAAAGAAAAATTGATATTTCAAGTTCATAATCAAAGTAAAATGGTTAGAATGACTTATCAATACATAACAGTTATAACTGCTGTTCGAGGTAAATGATTGACATATATATTTGTTAAATGAAGTTTTCCAGACAAGACATTTGACCACTCAAGCCATTCAAATTATGCATTCAGTTTCAGGGTTCAAAAAGGTCTTTCAACAAGAATAAACAAAATAAAGCAAAAAATGTTGATGACGATGATTCAAATTTTTATTGTAATACAAAAATAAAGCTTCGGTGATTATGAATGATCTGGTGAGTGTCCACTATAACCACGCTGACAGAAGTAAAGTCTTTCATTGAAATCTTTAATCACTTTTTGGCATAATGTCGAGTCTATTTTGGCTATCACATCATAGATTTCGAGTTTTAAGGCTACTATCGATTCGATCGGCGGCTCCGTATAGACTCAGTACTTAAGATATCCCACAATAGATAATCCAGTGGTGTTCAATCACACGATGTGGCTGGCCATTTAACAGCTGAATTATGCGATCATCAAATTTAGTTTGCAATAAGTTGATTGCCTCATTGGCTGTGTGACATGTGGCACCGTCATGTTGAAACCATATGTCAGATATATCTATGTCATCAATGAAAGGCCCAAATTGAGTTGTTAACATCTGGCGATAACGTGACCGCCACTGCATTTCTAGCCTCATCTTTGAAAAAAAACAGCCTAATCATGCCTTCAAACCATATAGTGCACCATACAGTAACACGTTGAGCATCTAAAGGCTTCTCAATAATTGTTCCAAAATTTTCCAAGAACAAATGCGGCAGTTTCGCTTGTTGACGTATTCTGACAAGTGGAAAAGGGCTTCGTTTGAGAAGATGATTTTTTCAGAAAATCCAGCAAGTTGTTGCAGAATGAATTGAGCGAATATACGGTGATGTGAATGGTCGGTCGGCTTCAAATTTTGCACTAGTTGAATCTTGTAAGCCTTCGAAGCCAAATCCTCTTGCAAAATTTGCCATGTGGTGGTTTGGAACTGTTGAGAACTTCGAGAAAATGACAAATTTGGATCTTCTTCAACACTGTGGCCTGCGGCTGTAATGTTTTCAGTTGAACGGCCTGGTGGAACGGGCGTTGGTATTGGCACATTTTGTACCGAGCCCGTTAACTCGAATTCAGAGGCCAAATTCTTAATAGCAGTTTCCGAAAGTCGATTATATTGTCCGAAAATATCACGCAATTTATGGAATGTAGTTTTAACAGAACCACCATTTTCATAGTGAGTGTTACTGCAACTCAATGTTATTAGTTGCATTCATTTATTTTCTATTCCAAGTTGCTTGCTCGTTTCGTGCGGCCCACGTATGTTCATTTCTTTCCCTATGGACGCGTAACATATGTTGGAGCATATGACCTATGTCGAGCAAAGACAATGGTACGAAGTCGTCGTTAGAATACACACGTCGACGCTCGTTCGGTGCAGTGCCACACTTTCTTCGCAATTTTTCTCGTTAATTTCTACAAATTAGAACTCTGGTGAAGGAAAAAGTGACTATTATAGCTCGCGAGTGCATGGACAGAGAATTCAGCCGTACTGAGAAACCAGGTAGGCTATGCTCCAGCATTCGATTCTCTTTTCGAGTCATTTTTTATCAGAATTTCATTGTTAATTTTTCTATTTCGTTTTCATTTAATTTTCAAAGGCCCTTGTCGTGCCATTTTGGTCCTTCTTGAGCCGCATATTTTCGAACCGCGTTTTCAAAATTATTGCGATCAAGCATTTTGGAATTTTTTCATTTAGTTTTTTCATTTGCATTTATTTCAATCTGTCAATTATTCACGTAACCTCAAAAACTTGATAAGATATCGAACACATTCATAAATCCTTTAATATCTGCGCATGTTAAAAGAATTTAGCTTTCATTACCTGAGAACATAGACAACTCTTCATTTGTTTTTCTCATCTATGCTCATAACCTTGATTCAAAATATAAACAAAGATAGACATTCTTGTTTTTGTTTATTTACATTTCATTTGTTTGTTTTCAACTCGATTTTCAATTCTGTAGATTCAATCTTAATTATTTACTTTATTAATTAATTTAGTTCTTTTCAATCGGTTAGTCTATTTACTCTTTTTCAAAATTACTCAAAACAAAATTCATATTGTTTTCTGCAGTATACCTTGAATAATAATAATGGCGACAAAATTGAAACAACTCAAAGCTCGTCGTCAAATTGTTATTGATGATCTCGAGGAAATTCTGAATTTAAGCACAATTCGCTGTCACTGATGAAAGTCTACACGTAAGATTCAAATTAAGATGTGAAATACTTGACGATATTCTCATGGACTTTCAAAATTTACATACGTCAATTGTTTCTATCATTGTATCTTCCGAAGAACCAGAGTTGAACACTGAGAAGGTTATTCGAACAGCCTTTATGGATAATTATTACACCATCAGAACAACTTATGTTAATTTATTTCCTGTAGTAAACATTCCAGTAAAAAACCAAGACAGTTGCTCTATCAGTTCGCCAAATGTTAAACTTGCAAAGATAGTATTGCCCATTTTCAATGGGAATTATAAAGAGGGCCTACTTTTTTTCTGATATGTTCCAAAGTTTGGTACATGAAAATTCTAACTTGAGTCAAATAGAAAAGTTTCAATACCTCCTTAGTTCACTTTCTTCTCATGCTTTAAATTTAGTTAAAGGGTTTCCATTGACTGCTGAAAATTATGAAAGCGCTTTTCAGACATTGGCGGAAAGATATCAAAATAAAGACTTCTCGCTAATACGTGTTGGAAGGAGATCTGTAATGTTCCAAAGCTACAGGGTGATTCAGCTGAAGACCTTAGGCGAATTCTAGAAGTTTTGCGGAAAACTTATCGGTATTAAGGAATTTAGGTTTACTCGTTGACCAGTGGGACTTTGTTTTATTTCACATTCTCACTCAGAAATTAGATTCAGCAACGATCAAACGTTTTGAATTACAAGAATGTTCAACCGATATTCCGTCGTTTGTCAATTTGCAGAAATTTCCTGACAAATCAGTGTATAGCTTTTGAGGCAGTAGCTCTTTCTCTTCCGTCGAAAACTCATTCAGTTTCGAATTCTCAGTTTTGAAATCTAGTTCTCTCTCAATGAATAAAAGAAATTCGACTCTTCTCGTTCAAATGGAAACTGAATCATTCAAGAAATGTATAACCTGTAATTATTGCAAGTTAGCTCATAGTATTTACAAATGTCCATCATTTTTGGAACAAACTGTTCAAGATCGGTTCAAGACTGTGAAGAACAAAAATTGGTGTATCAATTGCCTCCATTCTGGACATAAGATTAACAATTGTTCTTCAAGGTCAAATTGTCGTACTTGCCACGGAGAGCATCATACCCTGTTGCACATGCGCAATAATGCGGAGAATGATTCTTCATCAGAGACGTTTCATTTCAATGCTGCAAATTCATCGGATTCAGGCTCAGCTCAGGTTTTAACCAATGTTTCTTCAAATTCTACCGTTCTCTTAGCAACCGCTGAGGTCGAAATTCGTGATGCTTGGGGTAGATATCAGAAGGTCCGAGTTTTGTTAGATGGAGGCTCTCAAATAAATATTATAACTCAATCGTGTGTAAATAGATTAGGCTTGAAAATTTGTGATGCTTCATTTTCGATAAATGGAATTTGTGAAAGCTCATCTTCTGCTAATTGCAGCACTGAATGTACTATTCGCCCATCAGGTCAAATAAATCCATCTTTTACATTCGATGCCGTCGTGATTCCGAAGATTTGTTCGGAAATGCCGAGTTCTTTCGTAAATCATTCGTTTTGGAATTGTGTCCATAACAAGAAGTTAGCAGATTCGAACTTTTCTATTCCGAAATCAATAGACCTTCTTTTAGGAGCGGATATATTCTCTTTAATAATTCGACCGGGTCGTATCGAGGGTAACGGTTTAGAACCAACAGCACTTGAGACAGTATTTGGTTGGGTTTTCATGGGAAAGATTCAATCACCTAGCATATCAGTTAACAATTTTCATTTGTCATTGTCTGAATCAGGTTTAAACTCCTCGTTGAAAAGATTTTGGGAACTTGAAGAAGTTTCAGAGAATGTCATTGTATCACCAGAAGATCAATTTTGTGAGAACTTATACACTCAGAACTATTCTAGAAATATATCTGGACGGTACACTGTGGCATTACCATTTAAACCTGATCAGTCAACTCTTTCATTCGGTGACACATATTCTCTCGCACTACGTCGTTTTTATCCCTTGAACGTAAACTTATTAAAAACCAGAATATATACAGGAATACTCTACTTTCATGCAGGAATATTTAGAAAAAGATCATATGTCATTAATTTCTACGAGTTCGGATTATGAAAATACTTTTTATATCCCTCACCATTGTATAATCAAACTAAACAGTCCATCCACAAAGTTGAGGGTTGTTTTCGATGCGTCAGCTCATGTACCCGGTCATTTATCTTTAAATGATGCTCTATTGATAGGTCCTAAATTACAAAAAGGATATTATTGCCATTTGATGAACTTTCGTGTTCATCGGTTCGTTTTCACAGCTGATATCAAACAAATGTATCGTCAAATATTAGTTCAAAATTCACATCGAAACTTTCAAAGAATATTGTGGCGGTTTCTCCATCGGAACCCATAAAACTTATCAGCTGAATACCGTTACGTACGGAGTTGCACCAGCACCTTTTCTTGCCCTTCGAACTTTGGCACAGTTGGCCAAGGATGAGAAGCTCGTTTTCCGAAAGCATCCAAAATTTTGCTCACAGACATTTATGTCGATGATGTCGTTACAGGTTGTGATGATTTGGAAGACGCAAAAACGTTGCAAAAGGAACTGATTTCCTTATTGAATTGTGGTGGTTTTGAGCTCCGAAAATGGAGTAGTAACAGTTCTCAATTACTCTCAACCATACCTCTAGATCATCAATATCACCATTCTTTGGATTTTGATATAGATCCGATAGTCAAAATTCTCGGTTTGAGGTGGTTTCTTCGTCGGACGAATTTTCTTATCTTGCGGAAACTACTGTGCAGGTATATACCAAACGTACCATACTTTCAGAACTTTCTCGAATTTTCGACCCTTTGGGGTTCCTTTCTCCATTTACTTTTCTTGCTAAACATTTGATCCAGCATCTTTGGACATTAGGTTTGCAGTGGGATGATGCACTTCTAGACGATGTCAGCCGTCGCTGGAATCAGTGTAAACCGAATTAACCGAATTGGGTAAATTAAAGATACCTCGGAGACTTGCATCGAAACCGAACTTCATGGTTTCGGAGATTTCAGGTTTTTCAATTTTGACGGCTCTATTGACATCTCTTTCGTAGGTGGTAAATCAAAGGTCTCCCCATTGAAGAGAATTTCACTTCCACTACTGGAATTGTGTGCTTGTCTCTTATTATCAAAGCTCATTAATATGGTTTCCTCTGTTTACCAATCAGCCTTTACAATAGATGACAGTTTTGCTTGGTCTGATTCTATGGTAGCTTACATTTTCAGATTTGTTCACTTCATGAAGAACTGTAAGGCTCCTAGGATATATAGATTTTCCGCAGTTCATCTCAAAGATGCACTTTTCTTCATTATAAAACAGGTTCAACGGGTTGTGTTCAAGGAACAGATCGATAATCTCATCTCGAGAAATCCCATATCTAAATCACTTCGAAAATTGAATCCATTTATTGAGAAGATGGTGTTCTCAGGGTGGGCGGTCGTCTGTCTTTTTCTGGTCTGGCCTATGATCACAAACACCCAGCTTTGCTTCCTTCATCTCATCGTCTTACTGAGCTCCTTATTCAGCATTTCCATAAAATATATCTGCATCCAGGTGCTCAGACTTTACAGTTCCTTCTGTCTCAACAGGTCATACAGGAGTTTTATACAGTCCACTTACAGATTGAATCTGTGCTCAATTCTCGCCCTCTATGTCCGCTTAGTAATGATCCGAATGACATATCTGCACTGACACCAGGACATTTTCTTACTTTGACTCCATTAACTGCTATTCCTGAACCAGATTTATCTCACCTATCTATCGGTCGATTATCGCGTTGGCAGCTTTTAACTCGTATCCATCAGGATTTTTGGAAAAGATGGAATTTAGAATACCTGCAACAACGAAAAAGTGGTTCAATAGTGACTCGCCACCATATTCAATAGGTGCACTAGTCTTGATAAAAGATGATCAACTCCCTCCATTGCGCTGGCGACTTGGACGCATTGAAAATTTGCATCCTGGCGCTGATAAAATAGCTAGAGTAGCTACTGTTCGGACTACTCAAGGTGTACTGCAGAGATCAGTGGTTAAATTGTGTCCATTACCTCTTCAGTAATTATGACGTATGTTGATGTATATATGTATATATTTTCTTTGCTTTATGTTCGATATCTTTTCAATTTTATATTTGCTTTGTTTCATAAAATATTCTATTTTAGGTGGGCGGTTATGTTACTGCAACTCAATGTTATTAGTTGCATTCATTTATTTTCTATTCCAAGTTGCTTGCTCGTTTCGTGCGGCCCACGTATGTTCATTTCTTTCCCTATGGACGCGTAACATATGTTGGAGCATATGACCTATGTCGAGCAAAGACAATGGTACGGAGTCGTCGTTAGAATACACACGTCGACGCTCGTTCGGTGCAGTGCCACACTTTCTTCGCAATTTTTCTCGTTAATTTCTACAAATTAGAACTCTGGTGAAGGAAAAAGTGACTATTATAGCTCGCGAGTGCATGGACAGAGAATTCAGCCGTACTGAGAAACCAGGTAGGCTATGCTCCAGCATTCGATTCTCTTTTCGAGTCATTTTTATCAGAATTTCATTGTTAATTTTTCTATTTCGTTTTCATTTAATTTTCAAAGGCCCTTGTCGTGCCAGTGAGTGTTATTTTAATGCGATTTTCGAGCAAAATTGAATTCATTGTAAGAATTTTCAGATCATTTACAACAAATATGTCAAAAAACTGCTTTCGAGTGGTTGGTATCGTCACAATTGAAAAACAAAGTTCTTGTTCAGAGACCTTTCATATATAAAGAGATATGATCGATCACTTGTGTGATTCATCGAACAGATATATCTGTGAATCGATACGACATTTGGCCAGTCAGTTCATGGATAAATCTCAATTTCAGGGTTGTCGAATATATTGAAATAGCCCTTTCAACCATTTAATTTGTAAGGACTGTTGCATCTTACTTCCTTAATTATTTATTCATACATGTCACAATCCAACCAATTACATGTATAAATACTTGCTATTATATGGTGCATGGCTCTTCGAAATGTATATAAAAAATAAATGTATAAAATCAATGAACACACATAACATTGTAAATTACACCAACACATCCTATACATATGAAATAAGTGCTAGGCGTGAAATTAATTTTACATATTTGTGTTGAGATATCTTCACGAAAAAACTTTAGTTTTTCATATCAAATTCAGAAACACCAAAAATCAATAAGTATGGGATAAATAGTATAAATGGCGACAGTGTTTGAATTAGGTTGAAACATATAGGCTCGCAAAATTTCGCAGAAATCAAGGATCTAGAAAATTTCCCAAAAATTACCGAACGAAATTATTTCAATTGGTTATATCCCACAAGGCATCTTAACGAAAATTTGTGCATTAATATCTTACTTATTCACACATTACATTGTCGTAGTTTTCTTCCACCAGGTAATATATTAATTTTTGTGATCTTCTTAAAGAACAGAAGTTGAACTTGAAGTCAATTATTAACTTTGACATTTACTTTCCGTGTGGACTGTTTTTTCATTGAAACTATGGGGCGGTGGTCGAAAACGAAACAACTAGAAATTTCCCTTCTCTTGGTATTCTTCTGAAAATTATAGAAAAAGTCTCAATTTATTCGTCTGAAAATAGGAATTTTGTGTAAAATCGGAAAAGACAAATGTCAAAAACACCGTCAGAAATTTCAATTCTCGATGCATTTACGGATACGAATTCCATGGACATTGGTCGGACCCATTAATTCATTTTCAGTTGGTCGAAAATTGAATGCATGAGTTAATTTGAAAAACTTAAGGACATCTGTGCCTAGTTTTTTTCATTCCAGGGATAGGCTTGTTCATTCATAGTGACTGTTCCTGAGAACGAGAAATGACTCTAGCATAAGCGCGCAAAATCCTCTGACCTCACGTTAGTGCGTTTATTGCATTTTTTCCAAATTTAAAATGCCTTTAGTATGAAAATGCACCCGAATCAATCAAAATAATGCAGAAAACGTATTTTTTCTCTTCCTACGTCAAACATGTATATTTGAAATGCATCTAGTAGTTAGATTCTCACTCTGTTCCTTCAAATAACATTATGACTTTCAATAAATTCAATAATTTAGAGTTTACGCTAAGATTTTTCCCGGACATCAAATATGATAATCATACGTAGCTTATAAGTAGTTTACTCGTTGATTGTTTCTTGTTAGGAGAGTTTTTTCGTTCATTATATAATTTGTCTGATAAAATGGGAGTTTCTCGAATATGCATATATTTGTGAATTATTATGCGAATTAGGTTGATTTTTCATGGAATTTTGAGAAAGCAATTGGTCAAAAACTACATCAACTAATGCCAACGTTTCGTAGATATATTTCTACTTCTTCAGGGCAAAGTCGAACTTATGTTTTACACACAAGGATCTTAATATTAGTTTGTTGAGCAAATTGAAAAGGAACTTATGGGGAAACTTTGGAAAACTCCGTCTAGAATATTTCAGTTTCTGGAACACTCATTGACCGTAACACGTGATTGTGATGTTTTGCAATTTGTCTAAAAACATTCTAGACGGAGTTTTCCAAAGTTTCCCCATAAGTTCCTTTTCAATTTGCTCAACAAACTAATATTAAGATCCTTTGTGTGTAAAACATAAGTTCGACTTTGCCCTGAAGAAGTAGAAAATATATCTACGAAACGTTGGCATTAGTTGGATGTAGTTTTGACCAATTGCTTTCCTCAAAATTCCATGAAAAATCAACCTAATATGTATCTACAAGGAAATGATCTATAAGAATATTTATGCGAATTGTATGCTCAATGAATAAATAAATGAAAAATAAATGAATTAGAAAATGCTTGTAATCGTGATCAAAATGGTTTAAGAACGTTGTACAATTTTTCTCGAAACATGAAACACAGTATATTATGAGTGACTCAAATAATTCTGTACTCCTTTCTTTTGTGTTTCGGTATCTTTCATCTAGCATAAAACCGAAGGAAGCTCGAGCGGGTTGAGAACGATACCCTTGATGGCAGTTGAAGAGCGAGCCGGCAATCTTTTACGAGCAATTACCTGCCGAGCATCAGAACACAAGATACGAATCCTAGTCGAGTAGGATGAAGTGTACCCCACTATTAATTTCATAATAATTTCATATTTCGTCATGATTAAATTCGAAGCGACATCCCAGTATCAGACAACCATTAACTGTTCGGTCCTTTCAAGGATTTCCCATTGAGGAATGTCAGAGAAATCCACTTAAAGTGAAGTTTGCAGCTTTAGTGCCTTTAACCACCAATCAAGAATCGAGTTTGTTCCGGATTAAGTATTGCACTTTGGGGAGATTGTTCTAAGGCTCCCATATTCCCTTATGCCGTCAAAGTAGTGGCTACTTGGAATTTCCATCAAAGAAATCATTCCTGCGGTGAAGTCGCTAGATGAGGTTTGGAGGAATCAGTTGAGATATCTTCGTGATTACAGAGTTCTCCTAGTTATCCGGTTCGTATGAAGTGGAATGGAGAGAGATTATATCCTCGTATATTGCGATGGGCAATATCAAAGGAGTGTAAGAATATAACCTTCATTTCTGATTTTGACTCATCTATTTATTTTTGAGTTTAGAATTTAATGGGTATTCAAAATTCCCTTGTTATTGAGAATCAGATAAATTGGTGATACAAGGTGTCCGGAAAAATTAGCGAGTATTGTTCAAAGTAAGGTTCAAAAGAACAAAAAACATTCGTGAGCAATGAAATAGTATATTATATACCGCGGGACTGAAGTAGTACATTTAATCCTGAAGGTAAAGTTTATTATAATTTATTATTATTAATAATTTACCTGAAGGATTAAATGTACTTCAGTCGCAAGGTATATACGATACTTTTCGTACTTCCGGTATGATTTTATTAATTATTTTAATAATTTAAATCAGTTTTTCTCTCTTCAAATCGTTTAATAAACTGTCTTTAAAATAAGTTACCATAGTAACATTGCGTCGTGACAATTATAATTTAAAAACATTGTCATTACTAGTGTCATTTTAAAGAAACATTGTTATTGATAATTATTAGTATCATGAGTGAAGAAGGTGTATCTGATACTGATAAAAGAGCAGCCGAAGTAGGTGAAGAATTGTTACCACCGAAATCTAGAAAACTATACAAGCAGCAGTACGATGCTTTTAAAAAGTGGTGCCGCTTAAAAAATGTGAGACAACCTACTGAAAATGCGCTGTTAGTCTACTTCAATGATAAATCAAAAAGCGGTTTGTGCCTCAACTCTCTAGGCACATTACTCAATGCTGAAATCGGTTATTAACATTAGAGAAGATATTGATATAAGTGAATTTCCAAAATTATTAGCTTTTTGAAGAGAAGAAATGAGGGATTTAAGCCAAAGATTTAAGTCAAGAATTCTCACGTATGAGCAGGTAGATCAGTTCTTACAGGAGGCTCCGGATGATAAATATTTAATGCTTAAGGTAAATTTGGAAATGTGTTTATATTCAGAAATTTTAAGAAATCAATTTTTTTGTAGGTTGCACTTATTTTGGGCGTTGCAGGAGCTTGTCGTGGAAAGAGTTGGTTGATTTAGAAATCGACGATGTGAGAGATTTAGGCGATTCCTTCCTAATTGCGATTAGAAACACCAAATATAAAATTGACCGAAATTTTGTGATCAAAAATTCAGAAAACAGTGCCATCAGTTTTGTGGCGATATTTCGAAAATATGTGGCATTGCGAAAGACAGGGACACCTCATTCAAAATTTTTTGTTCAATACATCAACAAAGAATGTACTACGCGAGTAGTAGGTAAAAACATGTTTGGTACATTTCCACGGCAAATAGCAGCTTTTTGAAATTAGAAAATGCGACGTCTTATACGGGACATTCAGGGCTATTCACTAACTCAAGTTGCTTTTCGCCGTGGCTATCCAAAGCAACTCGTAGAACAACTTTCGATAGCCACTGCTACCCTTTTTGGTATTCTCTAACTAACCATTAACAACTGTTGTTATCATAACAACTTTTTATGAAGAGAGTCATGGCAACACCGCAAAATAGTTAAAATGTCCGTTTTCTTGATTCAACCATAGACAAATGATATGGATTTGTCTGTGGAATAAACAAATACATAACCTTCAAAATCACGAAAAATGACCGTTAAAGAAAGTTGGGAAAAGATTTCAATTATTTTCGAGGAATCTGTACTGTAACTATGGAAGAAGAGGTTATATAAAAGACAAATTTCGGTATTTTTAATTTAACATCACTTATTTTAGACATAACAGGTTTAAAAGGCAAGCAATGAAGATATCAATTTATGATGAATTTCCTGAGCGAACATAAAGTGATTATGAAAGTAAAACTATCGCCAGCTGAATCAGTAAAAGTTGGAGAACTGTGAATGCAACTCACAAAAGAATTGAATAATATGAAGACAGCGTTAAGCCTTTGCAGCAGTGGCGCATTTACCTACAATACTCTATATTATTACCTTTGTAATTCCAAATTCATTAAAAAGTTCATTTGCACTAAAAATGTCATTCTTATTCGATTAAAACTTCTAATTGTTCACATGAATGAAAAAAAAAACAAACAGTAGCCGACAAGAATGGTTATCGATAGCTACACCTATAAAGCAGTTGCCAGTAAACTACTAGGGATAGTCACTAGTCGTTATGCATAGTAACTTTCATAACCACTTTCTTGAATAGTGAATACCGATTTTGAGCTTAGCAACTGACCTTGAAGATGACCACGATTTTCAGTGGCTATTCATAGCAACTTGAGTTAGTGAATAGCCCTGATTGTTTTAGACGCACATCTGCGTCTTTGTTAGCTGATTCGGGAGCAACAATAGACGTGCTGAAGAGACATGGAGGATGGAAACGTGGCGAGGGATATATTGAATCGTCTATTAAATATAAACAAAAATTTCAGATAAAATATTGGTCAAGTCGCCGATTCGTCCACTATAGTTATGCCACAGTCCTCATTCTCGCTTCCTGTTTCCGCAGGATCTTTGAAACAAACAGCAGTTCAATATGATGAGGACCTATCTGTTACTCGTCAGTTACCTGCTGCATTAACTCAGGAAAGACTGGTAAATATGACGAACTGTCACAATATTAATTTGAATATTAACGTTAATTACCATTCTAATTAATTGTATTTTTCAATAAAAGATCCCTTAAATTCGTTTGTTTGTGATTTAATCTTTCCGGGAGTTTCGTCAATATTTAATCCCGGAGGGATTAAATGTGACACTTTAGTACCTGTCATAAGGGAGAGAAGTTGTCACTTTAGGCCCGGAAGTACGAAAAAGTTTATTGTTGATTATTGACATATGAATTGGAGAATTATTTGGAAAATATGATGTTATCCAAATGTTGATCGTTGCTTTGCCGGCACTCTTCTAAACGGTAACGAAGATTGACGATAACATGTTGACACATAGCTATTCAGCCATTGATATTGCTGCCATTTCTAACCTGATGTTTTGCTTCAACTGGGTTAGATTCGTCGGGTTATTTTGATGAATCTCAATTTGAAGTTATCACTATGCAAAATAGTCAAGCGGGCTGAGGTTGGGGCTTCTGGGAGGCCAGTTGATGTTACCTCTTTGCTGAATGACTCTATTAGGAAATAATTCGTTATTAATTGAAATATTTGAGATATGGCAAGCGGCCCCATCATGCAAAAACCACGTAACCACGTTTCTGAGTTGAAACTTGCAAACTCCTGCAACTCTGGAACCAAAAAATTTCTCAACATATCGAAATAACGGTTACTATACCTACACATTAATTGCTCGTTGATCTTCATGAAAATAAGGACCAATTATGCCTTTAGCAGATATATATATATATATATATTGTGAAAATTTTGGTTTTTACCTAGCATATAATATGTTGAGTTGGAATTGATTGGGCATCTAGGTCTTTAAAAATGTTGTAAACAATTTTATTTTGTATAAACGTTTCAGCGCATCCGCCTTCTTCAGTATACATAAATTATAAATCGACATTGTTCATTTTTGCTCTTTTCTGGTCGGTATTGTCGAGACAGAATGACAGAATGACTTTTTTTGAGTTCATTACGTTTTTTGCCTTTTTTTATATGGTACATTTCCAAGAATGTTCTCCTATGTGAGCTCTGTTCAAGTTCTAAAATAGCGGCTGATTCGTATGCCATGTTATGTAGTGACTTTCTGCAATGCTCTGCCAAAGCGCATTTCTTATTTGGGTTTTTTATATCACTTTTATGTTGTGATATTCTTATTTTTTTTTAATTGTTGTGATGTCTGTCCTATATAATTTTTGTCACAAGACGAACAGGGAATTCTATATACTACACCACTCATCTTCATGTAATCTATGGCATCCTTCACTTTCGAGAATAACTTTTTGATATTAAATTGATTTCTAACTGCAATCTTGATTTCTGGTCTGTTTAATAAATTTATTAATTCCCGTGTAACGCCACCTACCTACGGCAAGGACGCATAAACAACTTGTTTATGTGGATCAAGAAGATCTTCATCAGGTCTATTTCTCTCCATTAAACCGTCTGCCCTACCAGTACTGTAGATCAACCTATTTATTAGAGGTTTTGGATAGCTATTCCTCAACATCAATTCATGTAGGGTTTTTAGATTTTTTACTAAAAAAGTAGGATGGGAGATCTTTTTTATTCTTTGTAGAATTGGTAGATATAAATGATATCATACACCTATATTCGTGTCTGAAAAGTTTCGGAATTCATCATTCCTACTGAAATACAGCCGCTCTTGAAAACTGGTGGAACAGAAAGGAACGACCACTTCTATAGCCATTTCAACGCAAGAACAATTCTAAAAGTATATTTCAATTTTCTATATGTCAGTTGCAGATAGCTGTTGCAGAATTTCCCGTAATATTCATGATAGCCCCTTATGCTTACCTTGCGCCTTTAGCTATTTCGCCAGCATCGGTTTGAAATACATGGATGCAAATATTGAGTTCGGTATACTATGAATAGAAAGAAATAGCTCTGTCACAAGCGTGTAACCATAAAAATTTCATTTTTATTTTAATAGTTAGGTAAAATAGTTCGAATGAGATCTTCCAAAAAATTAATTCAGAAAATTTCGAAATGAACGTTAGTTTGAAAATTTTAGGACCCGAATGAAATAAAACAAATAATTTAAATGGATAATTCGAGCTTGGGTCATATTTTGTTTATCCGTTCATCCGACCGGTCATCCAGATTGAAGTCAACTCCTTATGAGCTAAATATTTCGAAATTGAAAGGTATGTTTATGGTGTTTCCAAATTGACTTCATAATAGATCTGAATTATCGCGTAAAAATCTCAATTTCCATACTACACCTTCAAAGAATCCAAATTCAATCCTATGAAATCCGTAAACATTATGTCCTAATTATAGAATAAATCATGAATATCGAAATGAAGACAAGGAAATTACCAACAATAATATGTACAATAGACGGAATATGAAAAAATGGCATTGCCACGAGATCAAGGCTCATTTGCGCGCCTGTTCTGGATTATTCTTTCTTACTCTGGAACAGTGTGATATTTAATAAATACCCTCACAATGAATGTAAGAGAATCTATATTCTACTTCAGAAATATCCACTTAGTTGTTCCTCAGTTTTGTTTGAAAGCCAAACTGGTGTAAACATGGTAAAACCACCACAATGAATTAATTCTGATCAACTCTCGAAGGTTGAGGTAATATTTGAGTGAAACTACTGGCCAATATTTTCGCCAAGCTCCATTGATCTCAAATAATTAGGAAAAAAAATCAGTAGAAAGATAGTAGGTCAAACTGCAGGGATCCACAAAATATTGAAAATGGATGGAAGATGCTTGCTGATACGTGTTTCTTCGGGTCAATTCAACTAAGGAGCCAAGATAGGAATTGAAACAATTAACCATAAATTTTTTTTCCATTCCTATCCTGGTTTCTTGATTGCTTTGCCCTGAAGAAGCCGAAGCACGTTAGGGAAAGTACCTTCCATCCATTTTCCATATTTTCTGCATACCTGCGGTTTGACCCACTATTTTTTTACAGTATCTAATTTTACAGCACTATTGTTATTCTAAGTTTGAGAAAAATGAATTACCACCATAATATGCCTTCTAATTATTAAGGAATAAAAAAACTATTATGGCAATTATCCTTTTTTAGTATGGAAGCCCAGCCAACATGAATTTTGCTGATTTCTCTCTTTTCGTCTGCATCGACTTTTCCACATCTTTATCGATCACAACCGTTCTCTGTAAAATCAAAATTTTTTATCACTAAACGTCTTCATACATTGAAGAAGCCTATCTTCACGAAATTAATACATTTTGAGGTGCTTTTTTTAAATTGAAAAAATTAATAAAAGCAATTTTATTTCATATACTTTATTGACGAGTAAAATTACCATTCGCCGGTTAACAAAATTCCTCGATAGATCTTCGATGATGCGTGTGAGTATTTCGGGAGATATTTGTCCAATGACTAGGGTATTATTGGCCTCCAATACCTCAATCGTAGCCTGCATGTCCATGTGGACTTAGCTCCAATGGAAAGAATCAAGAAGTGTGGTGTCACATGATCTAGCCGGTCAATTCATTGGTCCGAATCGTGAGATGATCTACTTGCCGAAATGCTCTCGTAGTAAAGCCATGGTTTCACGGGCTGTATGGCAAGTGGCACCATCTTGTTAAAACCATATTTCGTAGAGATTACGGGCTTCAATTTTGGGTGATAAATAGTCTGTTATTATGGTGCGTTAACGCTGGATTTAACGGCAATTCTTGAGATTTTTCGGGTGGTTCATCAACCCAGATTCGGACATTTTGTTCGTTCACTAACCCATTAAGCCAAAAATGGGCCTCATCAGTGAACAAAACTTTTGTCGAGAAGCGTGGATCCTCTGCAAGCTTGTCAAGAGCTCAACGACTGAAACTTAAACGATTGGATAGGCCGGTCGGCTTCAGTTCTTGAACTAATTGAATTTTGTAAGCTTTCAAAGAAATATCCTCACGTAAAATCCGCCAAGTTGTTGAATACGATAGGCCAAGCTGGACGGCGACGAATCGACACTTCGGGGTCATCACGTACACTCTCCCCCACCGCTATAGTTTCTTCACTACGAGTTGGATGTTATCTATTTGGTCGAGTATTATCCAATATCGAATTTGAGTCTCAAACTTAGTGATGTTAGAGCGAATTATGCGTTCGGTTAGCCAATTACTTGGACCGTAACACATTAATCGGATAACGCCCATTTTCGTTATAAAGCTGAACAGTTTGTAGACGCTGTGCCAGGCTAAGTGATTCCGTTATGAAATATCAGACCCTTACTGAACAATAATAAATGTATCGCCATTTACAATGCTGAAAGGATAACACTACACAAAAGCAATATCAACACTCTTTAACATTCGTCTGCTTTTACCAATCATGTAAATTCTGAAGATCATCATCCTGATTATAAAAATAAAAAAAATATCAGAGTTAGAACCTAATTTCAAAAAATGAACACATATAAAAATGATGAGAATATCAAAAAATGATAACTCCATGAACTCTAAAACAGATATCAACTCTTTGAGCACTATGTATTCTTACTTGATTTCCCTAAAAAACAAGAAACGGGACTCATACTTTGATATAAGTGGGCCATGGCCACAAAAGTTAAAAAATATCCGACATACAGCATAACAAAATGTGTACAAGATAATAAATACAATTGAAAAGAAACTTTTCCCAACTTACTTTCAAATACTTTTATGTTCGGTGAGGACTTTTTGTGGCAGAGAATTATATAATCTTAGCGCTTCAACAAATAATGATTTCGGTAGCACATTCGTATCAAAACTATCTATAAAGTAATATTCCCCCGTTCTCAAATCATAACTCAGTGTTCTTCTATTTTTTCATCCGAGAAAAAAATTGTTGACGAAATAAAAAATTGATTTACAATGAATTCTTAAATATAAGGTTATGAAATCTATTAAACTCTAATATTCACTTCTTAGCTGAAGTCAGAGTTATTGTTCCTGACGAATCAATAAAACATCATGTAATTAAAATTTAAAACTTTGAATATCCCGAATGGTAACTTCAGGCGCTGACACACATTCGAACGGAAGGATAACCTATCTCGTAGCAAAATCTCCGAGAACTTTCTAGCAAGAACAGTATCACTGAGGATCTGTTGCAAACTTCTCAAATGTATTTTTAACGACCTTCGTCATACAAGCGAAATGCCGAATAATTAGTTATGTATTTATGCAGCACTGCGGAAAAGAGGTAAGGCCGAAGGGTTGGAATTTACGGTAATTATATGCAACATCTTCGCGTGTTGACCACGGCCCCCCCTAGAGGAAGTTGTAGCCTTATCCTTTACATTTGCAACAGAGATAAACCTATCATGTCAGACCGAAACTCCTGTTTCTTTATCTAACCCATTTCATGTATAGCGATACCATTAAAATTTTTATTGTAACTGGCAATGACACAGCTTAATATAAGACGTCGCACGAAGTCCATAAATTCGGATCAAGTGCCAACAACTGCAGAAAAAATAATAGAATACGATTGGGACATCGGCACGCGAACGAATTCAAATGGAAAAATTTGCATCGAGCCCTACCGCAAGAGTGATTAAAATACATGTATTCTTCGTTATAATTCATTCGAAATATACTTGTAGTAAAGAACGCATTTTCCAACATCCATTACGGTGATGCCGGAATTGCGTATACGTGAAAATATGGAAATTAAGGGGAGAATATCGATCATAATTAAAACTTCTGGGAAAATTAATATGTAGAGCAAATCAGGCACGAAATGTATTATAGTTCATCCATGAATCATTGACATCGCATGAATGTATTCGAAGCTCTATTTCTGATGTCAAAATCAAAATTAAAGTTTCTCGAAATAAGATAAATAGACGGATTCACATTTAACATGCAGTAAAAATTAATACATGCTATACAACAAATGACATTTTAACGAAATGAGGGGTTTCTGATACCTATAGTACAAATACGAGGTGTGGCTAGAAAAAAACAGAACTGATGCTATAAAAAAAATTTATTTTCCATAATTTACAATTTGATGTTATCTCCTTCAATCTACTCTCCTCCTTGGTCTATACAGCGCTCCATACGAATTTTCCACTGTTCATAGCAATGCTGCAGATCATTTTCGGTAAGTCCATAGATTACATCCGTCGCTTTTTTTTTACTGCTTCAACACTCTCAGATCTAGTTCCTTTCCAAGCTGACTTGACTTTAGGGAAAAGAAAAAAATCACAGAGGGCCCAATCAGGTGAGTAGGGTGGGTGGTCTAAGACGGGAATGTTGTGATTGTGAGACTCTTTGGAACCATTTTTGCATACACTTTGTTCATGTTGAAACACTTTCCTTGTCAATTCCTGACAACTCAGACGTTGCTTTTATTGTTAAACGGCGATCTTCTCGAACAAGTTTACCGATTTTTTCAATGATTACATCAGTTTTTGCTAACAATGGTCTGCCAGTGCGAGCGTCATCACTTGTGCCATCTTTAAATCGTTTAAACCACTCAAACACCTGTGTTCGCGATAAACAATCATCGCCGTACACTTGTCGCAGCATTACAAATGTTTCACTTGTAGATTTTCCAAGTTTGAAAAGAAATTTGATGTTACGACTCTGTTCTTTCTGTACCCAACATTTTCCGACACACAGACAAAACGTCAACTACTTAGAACAGACACCACAGGCAGACTGAGTGCAGGAGGTAGATAAAACTCGAGCAGTAGGTGAAGCAAGAGTCACGTGACAGGTCAGGCGACTTTCAGCCTTATTGCATTCGTTTTATTGTTTCACCTGTGCTAGTTCGGTTTTTCTAGCCACACCTACCCAAACTACACCCACACGTCTAAAAACATGTAATAGATGAAACGCTATAGATTTTTAGATGATCTATAAAACATCAGTAATTCAAAATTTGTAACCTAGATTAGACGGAAAAATGTCCACGAGATTTACGTTGAAAAGTATGACTTTTCAAGACATCTTTCTACGTGAAATGAGGTATCTCTATAACAGGTCAAATTTTTTTATTTTTTTTAGTGTATCATAATTTAGTATACTTTAAGACATGCAATAGAAGTTTGCAGATGTACTTTATTGTGATCATCTACTCTACGTAAAATGAAGCCTCTCCATAATACGTACAATTTCAATTTTTTTTAGTTTATCTTAAGTTAATATACAGTTTGACATGTAATAGACGTTTGCAGATGTATTTTGTTATGTCATCTATTCTACGTAAAACGAATTCTCTCTATAATACGTACAATCTCAGATTTTTTGGTTATCTTAAGTTAGTATGCTGTTTGATATGTAATAGACGTTTGCAGATGTATTTTATTGTGATCATCTATTCTACGTAAAACGAAGCCTCTCTATAATACGTACAATTTCAGTTTTTTTAGTTTATCTTAAGTTAGTATACTGTTTGATATGTAATAGACGTTTGCAAATGTACTTCCTGATGATAATCTATTGTTCGTAAAACAGAAACCTCTCTATAATAGATGAAATTTCTGATCTCAAAAACGATCATGGTATGTTTCGAAGAAAGGTTCATCGTCTGCAAATTCAAAAATTGACATTTTATGTATTCAAGGTCATCATAAATATATTTGCTGAAATTTTGAAAGTATGCATGAATATATTTTGAATTCCCAATAATTTCAAACTTTCTGAGTATGTTAGATATTTTTAAATATCTTATGATCTATTAATGTCAAATTTAGAGCAAGAATACTTACGGAGAAAGATTAAGAAGTAGCTATAATGAAATACTTATCTTCACTTCAAGTCAAACACTGTAAAGATCAAGTCTAAATAATGGAATCGATGATATCGTTTGATTCATAGACTGGGGATTTAGAAGTTCATTTTTGTATACAATTGTTAGATCAGGTTAGTATCCAAAAGAGGAGAAAGGAAACAAAAACATTGTCTGATGAAAAAATAACTAAGTATATATTTCTATTCAAAAATAAATAATATTAACATTTCAAGAATCAATTTCTGTCCTAACATCTGTTTTCCTCTTCTCGTACTCATATCTCTGGTTGGCAAGACGTAGCCAGTCTTGAACCGCCCTCTTAATAACGCCATCATTGAGGTCTGTCGGAGTTTCGTTGCCGAAAAGTACATAAACAGCCTCTGAAAGCGACACGATATTCAATATATCTTACTGTTTTCGCAATTGAGTACAAGTGAATAATCATGAAATAATACTTTCTTTAAACAATAAATATCAAAATTTGACGATATAATGATTTCAGATCTCTAAAATGACATTATATTCTCATCAAAAATAGAAAGAATCGAAAGTTTATGATTATTCTTTAAAATTTTTTGGGGATAGGATAAGGATAAGCATTTTTCAGGAGAAGAGTTTAATTCAAGAGTAATTCAGAAAATTTTTGGAAATTTCTAACTCACCAATTAAAATTCTGCAGCATTTCAGTGCCTGAAAGGGCTCCTTAGTCTTTTTTATTTACTTCTAGAAGTGACCACCTTCAGAAGTGTAGATAGAATGAATTTTGAATAACTGAAAGAGTTCGGACGTGTACAAAAGTTCAGGTAGCTAAATTTAGGGATTTCCAAAATTCCGTCCGACAGAAGGCATTCTTGGAAGTGACGGCCGCTACCCCAAATTACGAGAACTGTCCTTTGTTGCGAGAATATCGCAACAGTATTCCTTTCAAAATCTGACATTCCAACTGTTGATTTCTATATTTCGTAACTCGCAGGAAAGTTTACTTATCCCCCATTTAAGATATATATTTATGGTGCTGGGTAATTTTGAATCGCCCTCTTTTAGGTCTGAGAAAAGACTTTAGAACAAGCGCGCAAAAGGTGTCATAAATTTTTAATTGTTTTTCAACAAAAATACAAAAAACTTGTCCGGTTGAAAAATAACAATTCTTTGTAATTGTTAAACAATTTCGATTGAATTCGAATCGGTGCCTTAAAGAAGTCTATTAATTCACTTGAATAATATCCTTCTGAAAATTAATAAGTCATTTTACTTCAGAACAATTATACTGCTGTGATAAAGACGGTTATAGATCCAACCCTACGAAATATTAATCCCGAAAATTTGAAATTTCAGATCATTCACTACTATTTTGATCAATTCAAACAGATTTCAAATTCTCTAATTGAACATAAACCGATTATTATGTAAATATGTTCTCAAGAAATAATTAAAGCTCTTAAAGAAATAACCCAATCGATTTTTTAGATAATCACTCTATTCGTGTTATCCTAATATGATCAAACAATAACTTACTAATTTCATCCTTGTGTCAATATTTTTTCCACAAGAACACATATAATCGGTATGTATAAATTATCAGTATAGTATCAACCAAATATACAATTGTGAACGGTTATCTAAAATTTATCATTAAATAGACTTTTCAAGATTAATGTACCGCGAAAGATAACAAAGGTTCAATTGTAAGTATCTAATAATTATAGAAATATTAATTATAGAAAGCTAAATGAAGTCGCATATTCCTAAAACCTTTATGACAATATGATATATAAAATACGTCTTGAAATTGACTTTTTCACGATGAGTGCAATTAGATATTATATAAACGTTTTTAGAAGTCTAAGTGAAGTCGAATATTCATGTCTCAAACCTATATGACCATATGATATATAAAATACGTCTTTAAATCGACTTTTTCACGATCAGTACAATTACATATTATATGAACGTTTTTCAGACGGCTAAATGAAGTCGCATATTCCTGTCTGAAACCTTTATGACAGTATGATATATAAAATATGTTTTGAAATTGACTTTTTCACGATGAGTGCAATTAGATATTATATAAACGTTTTTCAGACGTCTAAATGAAGTCGAATATTCATGTCTCAAACTTATATAACCATATGATATATAAAATACGTCTTAAAATCGTCTTCTTCACGATGAGTTCAATAAGATATTATATAAACGTTTTTCAGAAGTACTGTTAAAAATGAATCTATAGTTAGATATCGCCATGATATAGATTTTCTTCAATAATTAGATCATACGTTCAAAATTTAAACATTTAAAAAAACATCATTCATAAAAAACATATATTTTGGATAATCTATTTTTAATCATATTAAAGATTAAGATGTTTTGAGATCTCTTTTGACATAAATGGGATGTCATTTAGATCAGTGTGTGTTGTTTGGGTAGTATATTGATGATGCCATTTACCCTTCTAATTGTGATATGTGCGTTTTCCACTTCATATCTGCATCGATGTAGACGCCAAGAAATTTGGTATTCTCTGATAATTTGTATTCCCCATTTAGGATTTTGATTTTCTCTTGTTTTTCTAAATTCGGTAGTGTTGGCTGAAATAGAATCACTTTGGTTGAATCTTTAATGAGAATCTAATTTTTATTTCGGTGTACTGAACTATATCATTTGCCAAGGTTTTGAGGTCTGGCCACAGAGATTCTATTACCAGGAGATTTGTGTTATCAATAAGATGTGTTTTGGTAATTTTTTTATGTGCTCATTGTATTTTCAATTCAAAATCATTTAGAAATATGAGAAACAATGATGTTCCTCCTATACTTCCTTGTAGTATTCCCACCATTACTTCCTTTAGTTTTGATCTTACTCTTACTCTTAGTATTTCATTTATTTTTAAATTAGAATTTAATGTTGTATTGTAATACATAATAAATTTCAATATTCATATAGATTAATACTAATGAACTATCATTCTATTTTGACCTCAATAATTCCAACAATTCTAATTCATTCTTCTTCAGACAAATATTTGTCCCATTGTTGAAATATGTTGGTAGAATAATTCGGAGAAATTTTATTGGTCGAATATCTAACGTCTCGTTTAGTTAGTTTAGTCCCACTTGCAAAACAAAACACCTACATACTCCACTGGTGCTTTTAATTAGAATTTTCAGTGCAGCTCAGTTTCCAAAAGTATTTGAATTAAAATGAAATTCTGACTTGTTGTTGATATTAGAAGTAGAGAATATTGGTGCGAATCGAAATGATTTGGCAATTATTTCACGGTGAAATCGAAGTAGGGCTGGAATTCCATTAGATATTTGCTCGTTATTGTTATTTATACAAGTGAGTTATGAATGTTTATTCATGAGAAGAGCCCGTAGGGCGAGTGGGTTAATTTTTCGGAGTGAATAAACATTTTTAACTCACGTGTCGTATACAAAATTTTATCCCATTTTGATGAAATTTCAAATAATGAATACTTTCAAGAGGAAATATTAGGTATAATTAACATTCATAACGAGTGGCACGACAAGGGCCTCTGAAAGTTAAATGAAAACGAAATAGAAAAATTAACAATGAAATTCTGATAAAAAATGACTCGAAAAGAGAATCGAATGCTGGAGCATAGCCTACCTGGTTTCAGTACGGCTGAGTTCCCTGTCCATGCACTCGCGAGCTATAATAGTCACCTTTTTCACCAGAGTTCCAATTTGTAGAAATCAACGAGAAATTTATTGCGAATAAAGTGTGGCACTGCACCGAACGAGCGTCGACGTGTGTGTTCGAACGACGACTTCGTACCATTGTCTTTGCTCGACATAGGTCATATGCTCCAACATATGTTACGCGTCCATAGGGAAAGAAATGAACATACGTGGGCCGCACGAAACGAGCAAGCAACTTGGAATAGAAAATAAATGAATGCAACTAATAACATTGAGTTGCAGTAACATAACCGCCCACCTAAAATAGAATATTTTATGAAACAAAGCAAATATAAAATTGAAAAGATATCGAACATAAAGCAAAGAAAATATATACATATATACATCAACATACGTCATAATTACAGAAGAGGTAATGGACACAATTTAACCACTGATCTCTGCAGTACACCTTGAGTAGTCCGAACAGTAGCTACTCTAGCTATTTTATCAGCGCCAGGATGCAAATTTTCAATGCGTCCAAGTCGCCAGCGCAATGGAGGAGTTGATCATCTTTTATCAAGACTAGTGCACCTATTGAATAAGGTGGCGAGTCACTATTGAACCACTTTTTCGTTGTTGCAGGTATTCTAAATTCCATCTTTTCCAAAAATCCTGATGGATACGAGTTAAAAGCTGCCAACGCGATAATCGACCGATAGATAGGTGAGATAAATCTGGTTCAGGAATAGCAGTTAATGGAGCCAAAGTAAGAAAATGTCCTGGTGTCAGTGCAGATATGTCATTCGGATCATTACTAAGCGGACATAGAGGGCGAGAATTGAGCACAAACTCAATCTGTAAGTGGACTGTATAAAACTCCTGTATGACCTGTTGAGACAGAAGGAACTGTGAAGTCTGGGCACCTGGATGCAGATATATTTTGTGGAAATGCTGAATAAGGAGCTCAGTAAGACGATGAGATGAAGGAAGCAAAGCTGGGTGTTTGTGATCAAGAGCCAGACCAGAAAAAGACAGACGACCGCCCACCCTGAGAACACCATCTTCTCCAATAAATGGATTCAATTTTCGAAGTAATTTAGATATGGGATTTCCCGAGATGAGATTATCGATCTGTTCCTTGAACACAACCCGTTGAACCTGTTTTATAATGAAGAAAAGTGCATCTTTGAGATGAACTGCGGAATATCTATATATCCTAGGAGCCTTAGAGTTTTTCATGAAGTGAACAAATCTGAAGATGTAAGCTACCATAGAATCAGACCAAGCAAAAATGTCATCTATTGTAAAGGCTGATTGGTAAACAGAGGAAACCACATTAATGAGTTTTGATAATAAGAGACAAGCACACAATTCTAGTCGTGGAAGTGAAATTCTCTTCAATGGGAGACCTTTGATTTACCACCCTACGAAAGAGATGTCAATAGAGCCGTCAAAATTGAAAAACCTGAAATCTCCGAAACCATGAAGTTCGCAACGATAAAATGGTTTCGATGCAAGTTCCGAGGTATCTTTAATTTACCCAATTCGGTTAATTCGGATTTACACTGATTCCAGCGACGGCTGACATCGTCTGGAAGTGTATCATCCCACTGCAAACCTAATGTCCAAAGATGCTGGATCAAATATATAGCAAGAAAAGTAAATGGAGAAAGGAACCCCAAAGGGTCGAAAATTCGAGAAAGTTCTGAAAGTATGGTACGTTTGGTACATACCTGCACAGCAGTTTCCGCAAAATAAGAAAATTCGTCCGACGAAGGAAACCACCTCAAACCGAGAATTTTGACTAATATTCGACGATACATTTGCTTGACATCAACTGTGAAAACGAACCGATGAACACGAAAGTTCATCAAAATGACAATAATATCCTTTTGTAATTTAGGACCTATCAATAGAGCATCATTTAAAGATAAATGACCGGGTACATGAGCTGACGCATCGAAAACAACCCTCAACTTTGTGGATGGACTGTTTAGTTTGATTATACAATGGTGAGGGATATAAAAGTATTTTCATAATCCGAACTCGTAGAAATTAATGACATATAATCTTTTTCTAAATATTCCTGCATGAAAGTAGAGTATTCCTGTATACAGGGTGTCTACTATAATAGGTGCCAAACTTCAGTAGGTGATAGTACAAGTCATTTGCAACAAAAATGTTCCAAACACTTTTTCGAAAAGTTGATAAATTCAGGTTATTTAACACTTCTTGGTTTTCGAAATTTTTTGTTTTCCCCTTTAAAAACAAGAATATCTCTGTTATTCTCACAGCTACATCAAATCTGATCATATCATCAGAAAGGGCAGTAAACACCTTATAAAATAGGTACTTATTAATGTTAAAAAAATGTTTTGTACCGTGTGTTGTAAAAGGGTAAATATAAAAATTGAAAATAGTGCAAACTTAGTGGTATTTTCTTTTAAGCTGTACCATTGCAAATTGGTGAATAAGTAGTTGTTTTTTCTAGGAAAAACTAGTACATGTAATAGTCTTTCAAACGGTATATCAACTTTTCACTGAACTTCTTGTTTTTATAACAATATTACGGTTTTAAATCAGAAAAACATAAATTTCAGAAACGCAAATTTTATAATATTTCATTTCAAAACATTGTAAGTTCAAAACAGTCATGAATATTATTAATAGTAACATCAAAAGATTAAATGAGCTTTGAATGAAACTGAATGAACGTAAAAATCAATGTTATTGCAATACTGAATTAAAAACTATAAAATCTGTTCTAATTGCTTACACCTTTGCTCAATGCATTTTATACATCTTTTTCGTACAGAATCCACGATCTTTCGAAGTTCATTACGTTTTCGACGCATTGTATCACAACATTCCTGAATTCTGTTGATTAGTTCTTCTCGATCATTAATGCGATATTATACACATTTTCTTTCCAATTGCCCCAAACATAAAAGTCTAATGGAGTAAGATCGGGGCTTCTAGGTGGCCATCTCACAGGACCATATTTTCCAAACCATTTCACCCCAAAGCGTTGATTCATCCATTCCCTCACAATTCGACTATTATGGGTAGTGCATCCGTCCAGTTGAAAATAAAGTTCATATCTATCCGCTATGGAATGTTAACTACGTTATTATTAAGTAAATTTGTCAATTCATTGGAATTAAGGCGGCCCGAATAGCCGCCCTCTCATCAATCCCAACCAAACATTGACTCTTAATTCATGCTGATAATGAGATATAACAGTCGGATGTGGATTTTCCGTTTCCCATACATGGGAATTTCGTTAATTTATTATTCCAATTTTAGTGAATGTTGCCTCATCGGTCCATAATATTTGATCACACACCCACTCTTCCAACTTATTTAGGTACCACCTACAGAATTCTAATCTGACCTCACTATCCACAGGTAATAAAATCTGGACTTTATTTGAATGATACGGGTGTAAACTATTTTGTTTCAAAACTTTGTGTACTGTGGAATGGTGAAGCCCTAATGTGGCACGCTGAGTACTTTTAGTGGGATTTTATCTAATAGCGCGAAGTATTGCTGGTGCTTGCCTCCAGTGCTGAGCATTTCGACCACCTTCTCTATTTCGTTAACCTCGAAACGATCCAGTTTCACCAGAGCGCCTAAAATCTTCTACAAATGCCTTTCTGCTAGACTGTTGTCTATTGGGGAAACGTAACGCGTACTACCGCACTGCTGCTCGCGAATTTCCATTACCAAACCCGTAAATAAACAGCATATCCCGATATTCAATGTTGAATGATTGTTTGGGCTGTTACCATCATCTATTGTGGATGTAATGATTTCCGACGTTTCGATAGACATCTTCTATCTTTATCAAGGAGAAAAGTAAGAAACCTTTTGAAAATTATCAATTTTCAAAATTTTCAAAAAGTCACTTGACTTTTCTCCTTGATAAAGATAGAAGATGTCTCATCAAAACGTTACATCATTACATCCACAATAGATGATGGTAATAGCTTAAACAATCATTCAACACAAGCTCCATCATCATCAATATCTCGTCATCAACCGATATTTAATATTTGAGAAAACAGGTATATTCTATTTTTTTGTAGATGCGTATAACTCGAATTAATTCGTTAAAGTAAAGGATCTTTTTCTTTACTTAATGACAGATTTTGTTAAATTCAAGTTAATTTGCTTATCCTCGTACCCATGCAAATGTCAAGTTTACTTAGCTCGAGATTGAATTCCGCCATATTGTTCATTTCCATTCGTGGTATTCATACCCGGTGGCTACAGGGCCGCCAGATAAGCACCAACACACCCTCCAACCCGCCTCCTCCTCAAACCTTTGTTTACAACGTTGCTCTTGTTATGTTACTATTAATAATATTTATAACTGTTTTGAAGCTACAATGTTTTGAAATGAATTATCATGAAATTTGCGTTTCTGATTTTCAGGTTTTTCTGACTTAAAACCGTAATATTGTTGGAAAAACAAAAAGTTAAGTGAAAAGTTGATATAACGATTGAAAATCTATTACATGTACTAGTATTTCCTAGAAAAAAAACAACTACTTATTCACCAATTTTCAATGGTACAGCTAACAAGAAAATACCACTAAGTTTTGCACTCCTCAATTTTTACATTTACCCTTTTACAACACCCGGTATAAAACATTTTTTAACATTAGTAACTACCTATTTTATTGCACCTTTACTGCCCTTTGCGATGATATGTACAGATTTGATGTAGCTGTAAGAATAACAGAGATATTCTTGTTTTTAAAGGAGAAAGCAAAAAATTTCGAAAAACGAAGAAGTGCTGAATAACTCGCTAACTATCAACCTTTCGAAAACGTGTTATAGGACATTTTTGTTGCAAATGACTTGTACTATCACCTACTGAAGTTTGGCAACTATTATAGTAGACACCCTGTATATTCTGGTTTTTAATAAGTTTACGTTCAAGGGATAAAAAAACGACGTAGTGCGAGAGAATATGTGTCACCGAATGAAAGAGTTGACTGATCAGGTTTAAATGGTAATGCCACAGTGTACCGTCCAGATGTATTTCTAGAATAGTTCTGATTGTAGTAGTTCTCACAAAATTGATCTTCTGGTGATACAATGACATTCTCTGAAACTTCTTCAAGTTCCCAGAATCTTTTCAACGAGGAGTTTAAACCTGATTCAGACAATGACAAATGAAAATTGTTAACTGATGTGTTAGGTGATTGAATCTTTCCCATGAAAACCCAACCAAAGACTGTCTCAAGTACTGTTGGTTCTAAACCGTTACCCTCGATACGACCCGGTCGAATTATTAAAGAGAATATATCCGCTCCTAAAGAAGGTCTATTGATTTCGGAATAGAAAAGTTCGGATCTGCTAACTTTTGTTATGGACACAATTCCAAAACGAATGATTTACGAAAGAACTCGGCATTTCCGCACAAATCTTCGGAATCACGACGGCATCGAATGTAAACGATGGATTTATTTGACCTGATGGGCGAATAGTACATTCAGTGCTGCAATTAGCCGAAGATGAGCTTTCACAAATTCCATTTATCGAAAATGAAGCATCACAAATTTTCAAGCCTAATCTATTTACACACGATTGAGTTATAATATTTATTTGAGAGCCTCCATCTAACAGAACTCGGACCTTCTGATATCTACCCCAAGCATCACGAATTTCAACCTCAGCGGTTGCTAAGAGAACGGTAGAATTCGAAGAAACATTGGTTAAAACCTGAGCTGAGCCTGAATCCGATGAATTTGCAGCATTGAAATGAAACGTCTCTGTTGAAGAATCATTCTCCGCATTATTGCGCATGTGCAACAGGGTATGATGCTTTCCGTGGCAAGTACGACAATTTGACCTTGAAGAACAATTGTTAATCTTATGCCCAGAATGGAGGCAATTGTTACACCAATTTTTGTTCTTCACAGTCTTGAACCGATCTTGAACAGTTTGTTCCAAAATGATGGACATTTGTAAATATTATGAGCTAACTTGCAATAATTACAGGTTATACGTTTCTTGAATGATTCATTTTCCGTTTGAACGAGAAGAGTCGAATTTCTTTTATTCATTGAGAGAGAACTAGATTTCAAAACTTGAGAATTCGAAACTGAATGAGTTTTCGACGGAAGAGAAAGAGCTACTGCCTCAAGGCTATACACTGATTTGTCAGGAAATTTCGCAAATTGACAAACGACGGAATATCGGTTGAACATTCTTGTAATTCAAAACGTTTGATCGTTGCTGAATCTAATTTCTGAATGAGAATGTGAAATAAAACAAAGTCCCACTGGTCAACGAGTAAACCTAAATTCCTTAATACCGATAAGTTCTCCGAAAAAACCTCTAGAATTCGCCTAAGGTCTTTAGCTGAATCACCCTGTAGCTTTGGAACATTACAGACTTCCTTCCAACATGTATTAGCGAGAAGTCGTTTATTTTGATATCTTTCCGCCAATGTCTGAAAAGCGCTTTCATAATTTTCAGCAGTCAATGAAACCCTTTAACTAAACTTAAAGCATGAGAAGAAAGTGAACTAAGGAGGTATTGAAACTTTTCTATTTGACTCAAGTTAGAATTTTCATGTACCAAACTTTGGAACATATCGAAAAAGTAGGCCACTCTTTATAATTCCCATTGAAAATGGGCAATACTATCTTTGGAAGTTTAACATTTGGCAAACTGATAGAGCAACTGTCTTGGTTTTTTACTGGAATGTTTACTACAGGAAAAAAATTAACATAAGTTGTTCTGATGGTGTAATAATTATCCATTAAGGCTGTTCGAATAACCTTCTCAGTGTTCAACTCTGGTTCTTAGGAAGATACAATGATAGAAACAATTGACGTATGTAAATTTTGAAAGTCCACGAGAATATCGTCAAGTATTTCACATCTTAATTTGAATCTTACGTGGAGACTTTCATCAGTGACAGCGTGTTTTGCTAAATTCAGAATTTCCTCGAGATCATCAATAACAATTTGACGACGAGCTTTGAGTTGTTTCAATTTTGTCGCCATTATTATTATTCAAGGTATACTGCAGAAAACAATATGAATTTTGTTTTGGGTAATTTCGAAAAAGAGTAAATAGACTAACCGATTGAAAAGAACTGAATTAATAAATGGAGTAAATAATTAAGATTGAATCTATAGAATTGAAAATCGAGTTGAAAATAAAGAAATGAAAATAATGAAATGTAAATAAACAAAAACAAGAATGTCTATCTTTGTTTATGTTTTGAATCAAGGTTATGAGCATAGATGAAAAAAACAAATGAAGAGTTGTCTATGTTCTCAGGTAATGAAAGCAGCTAAATTCTATAACATGCGCAGATATTAAAGGATTTATGAATGTGTTCGATATCTTATCAAGTTTTTGAGGTTACGGGAATAATTGACAGATTGAAATAAATGCAAATGAAAAAACTAACTGAAAAAATTACAAAATGCTTGATCGCAATAATTTTGAAAACGCGGTTCGAAAATATGCGGCTCAAGAAGGACCAAAATGGCACGACAAGGGCCTTTGAAAATTAAATGAAAACGAAATAGAAAATTAACAATGAAATTCTGATAAAAAATGACTCGAAAAGAGAATCGAATGCTGGAGCATAGCCTACCTGGTTTCTCAGTACGGCTGAGTTCCCTGTCCATGCACTCGCGAGCTATAATAGTCACCTTTTTTCACCAGAGTTCCAATTTGTAGAAATCAACGAAATTTATTGCGAATAAAGTGTGGCACTGCACCGAACGAGCGTCGACGTGTGTGTTTGAACGACGACTTCGTACCATTGTCTTTGCTCGACATAGGTCATATGCTCCAACATATGTTACGCGTCCATAGGGAAAGAAATGAACATACATGGGCCGCACGAAACGAGCAAGCAACTTGAATAGAAAATAAATGAATGCAACTAATAACATTGAGTTGCAGTAACAACGAGATTTTCCTTCGATCGATGGTTGCTGGGGCACTATGTCATTAATGAATGAAAATTATAGAACCGCCAGGAATTCTTATTTCGAAAAAATGTTGAGCGGTGACGACGAGGTTGTAGTTCCTGAGTGAATTATACAAGAAGCAGAAGCAGTAATTCCATTAAAAACAAACATATTATACGAAAAGCAATATACTGCATTTTGAGCCTAGAGAAATAATAGAACAGCCAAAGGTGTCAACGAAAAAAATAATTTTGGCGTATATTTCCGAATAATCCAAGAAAGTTAAGTTGTCGTCTTTATGGTCCTACCACTCGCAACTTAAGGAAATGTTGGCTCTGAAAGAAAAAATAGACATATGCAGATGTCACCGCCTTTTTGAAGCAATATTCCAGGGGATACGGAGCAAAGAAGTCGAAGGTATTCACAAGATAGGAGTTTGAATACTTTTTAGATGCCGCTCCTGATGAGCAATATTTATTGATAAAGGTAGTTTTTATTATGGGTGTTGCTGAAGTGGAAGATCGAGGCGGCGTATTGGTTATTCAGATTCCAGATACGAAAACTTATAAGAAAATAGTGTTCACTGTGGTCAATGGTACTAATATGGTTGCTGCACTCGATATATTCCGCAAGTATGGGAACTTGAAGCCAAGCAAAGTCGATCACAAGCGACTATTTATAAATTATAAAAATTTAGAAAGCACTGACGTGAGGTCAGTTGGCTTAGGCGCTCTTGTAAACCACTTACTTAAAAATCATATCTCCAGAACTATTAGCTTGTCGAAGTCGAGAGTGGTATTTTTGTATACGTCTGATAAAACTGCAGCATAAAAATTTTTTTTTTTTGTTACTCGAACCTATTCGGCCGATTTGACCGAATAACGAACTTAGCCGAGATATTTATACCTCAAACCTATTCTGAAAGTTTCAACTCTCTAACTTCATCCGTTCGAGAGTTATCGTGTTCTGGAACGGACGGAAGGACGGACAGAATCGATTTTGACCACGGATTATTCATCAGTAGGTCCAAACAAAACGGTTGATACCACTTTTGCCCGAAAATTCGAAAGTCACAGACATTTGGGCAAATTGATAAGCACTCTGTTCAGGTGAACAAGAGCGCCAAAAGAAGAAATATTTCAAAGGAGTCAACATATTATTTTTAAAAAATTTTTGATCTCGTTTCACCCTTACTATTTTCAATCCCTTGAATGTGAAAACCACTAAGTCACACCAGATGCGATTCGAAATCTCCAATTGCCCTTGAATTTGATAGAAATAATTATGTTTGGTATTGATATTATTTTTAGTAGTCAGGAAATCAAATTTGCACTCTTCAACCTCCTTGTTCCTAGCATTGAATGGGCATTTGATTTCAATCAAACCTTCAGTGCCTACAATACCATCTGGAGAGGCAGCCATAAATTGATATCTTCGATGTATCATCTCACCAGATAAGGAACATACCACTCCAGTTTTTTTTTTTCATAGGCATTTTTTGCCGATGCCTCATGCACAATACCATGTTTTATTGGTTATGTATTTAATTCTTTTGGATTTCTGATATCTCTGACAATGTTTTCGAATATTGAGTTTCTATTCTTACTTTCAAAGGCTTTTGCAAACTCTGCCAAACAATGAAGCTGTTATACGTATTTTTCTTTGTTCTTTCCAATTAGCATTCTCTCTTTGAAATAAAGTTTCATACTCTATTTTTTCCAAGTCAATCACGCTATTGTATGATCTCGTGAAATAGTCTAAACATGATGAGGCGATATCTGATGCATCAAGCATTATTTCAGGGGATAGAACAAATTGTACAAAAAAATTTAGAAAGCACTGACGTGAGGTCAGTTGGCTTAAACGCTCTTGTAAACCACTTACAATTATTTAAAGTTTGAAAAATCATATCTCCAGAACTATTAGCTTGTCGAAGTCGAGAGTGGTATAATTTTTATGTGAACAGTGTCATTTGAAAAAAAATTTTTTTGTTACTCCGAACCTATTCGGCCGATTTGACCGAATAACGAACTTAGCCGAGATATTTATACCTCAAACCTATTCTGAAAGTTTCAACTCTCTAACTTCATCCGTTCGAGAGTTATCGTGTTCACTGGAACGGACGGACGGACGGACGGACGGACAGAATCGATTTTGACCACGGATTATTCATCAGTAGGTCCAAACAAAACGATTGATACCACTTTTGTCCAAAAATTCGAAAGTCACAGACATTTGGGCAAATTGATAAGCACTCTGTTCAGGTGAACAAGAGCGCCAAAAATGAAAAATGTACCGTCACGCTTGTGGGGTGTGAATACAGTTTCGAAAATGCCCGTTACCATTGCAAAGTATTTGGGCCTTGCTGATGCTGAACAATATTCAGGGCACAGTTTCAGGCGTCCTTCTGCAACCCTACTCGCTAATTCTGGGGCAGATTTGACAGTTTTGAAACGATATGGTGGATGGCGCTCAAGTTCTGTTGCAGAAGGATATATTGAAGATTCACTACAAAACAAAACAAATATTTCTGAACAAATACACACACAAAGACCGGAGTTCCTGATGCAGAAATGGATATTTCAGCAGGGCCTTAGAAGTCCTCAAACACATGTGCTATAACGACTGAGCGTGTTTCCTTTAAAGGAGGTGAAGGTTTCAAGTTCTATTTTCAAAATCTTAATAATTATAATTTTTACTTAAATGAAAGAAATGACTGTTAATGTAGAATTTTTGATAAATTTTAAGAAACACACTTTAAAATGAGTTTAACGTGCATTGTGTGTGGAAAGAATAATTTCCAGAAAGTGAGTGGTGAACATTTTATTCCACTAGTGAATTAAAAAAAAATTTAATTTACTCAGTGGATAAACGTCAACTTACCCTTGTTACCGTGGGTTGAATATTGACGTGTTCAAACGTCAAAATGGGATAAAAATATAAAACGTAGAGCTGCCAGAATGTATAACAAAAATCATAATTGTCATCATGATTTTACTAATCATCCTAATTAAATGAAAAATTCTCCTCCTAGACTGAGAAATTTCCCACAACGTAATTAGGCGAACGAATCCGTTAAAAATTAACTATGGAAAGAATGCAAGTTTATCTGAAAGTATGTTTCAATCGATACTCAAAATGGTTCGAGAGAATCCGAATGGGAATCGTCGGATTTTATAAACCAGAGAACCTGCTAGCTGTTACGAACTCTTTAGGGTTTCTCATTATCAACTCCGATAGAAACGAGAAACTAATTCGGCGCAATTAATACGAAAGTACTCGTCCTATTCCTTGGGGAATTAACGAGTATAGATGGACTCTCTTCGTGAAATATAGAACTACATGCTGTAAAGTTGTACATCCTTTTTGTCCAGATTTTCATTTACTAACTTTATACGTTAAAATTCGAAAAGGTTTTGGTGTCAACTAGGTTTTATTTTCAATCAATATTATCGTGTCGTGACGTCAAGGCAATTGAGACTAGTTGTTTCTCGATATTCCAGCAACTTTTCTGAAGACTGAAGTGAAATGAACGGATAGGAATTTCCATCCGAGATGTTTTTAAATTCGATTAGAAAATGTCAGAAAAATAATTTCTCGAAATTTATTATGCTGTGTATAACCAAAAATAGGAAGGCTTCAGATGTATTGCAGATCTTCAGCCTGTGTCAAATATTTATACCAGTATTCGATGGTTTCGGCATTTACTGTTCGTAAATTCATCGTTACTTATGGGCAATGGGAATTAAATTTAATTTACCGATTTACACCACTAATTGAAGCTTTTGCTTGCATGTGTTTCGATACACAGTATCATCTTCAGAGCCAACCTCAATCTGCATAAAAAAAAACGATAAAAATGGAGAAACTCATCGCTGAACAAATAAAAAGGGTGAAACAGTAGAGAGATATGACACTAATATTGTTTTGTATATGATTTATTGAAATCTATTTTCAAAAAGTATTCAGTAAATGTGTTGTATGCACAGACTAATAGAAAGTATTTTGATGGATTCTTAGTTATGATCAGTGTGTCAGGTTGTTTTGGCCTGGTCCTTTTCAATTTTCATGGGTTGAATGGATCCTCTGTCAGTTGATTGTTTCTTTTCGATAATTTTAATATTTGATGGTTTAGCGTAACCCCAGAATTGGATGCCATACGTCCTTTTGGTTTGATAATCGCTATTTAAATTAGCAATTTATTTTGTGGGTAAAGTTTCGGACTTCTTGCCTATAAGTCAATACATTTTCCCGAATTTCTGATTTATTTCATCCATTTTGGCATTAATGTGTTGTCTCAAGTTGAGGCGCTAGTCTAACTGTATGCAAATATACTTAGTTTTGGTGTCGACTGGTATTTTCCTTCGAATATTTAGACAGAGGGATATATTTTTCTTCTTGTAGTGAATTCAACTCGAACTGACTTAGCCTCATTGATGTTGAGTCGCCATTTTCGAAGCCACTGTCCAAGGTCATCCAAGTGTTCTTGTAATTGCTTGGTAGCTGTTTCGGCGTCTTCAACAGATCCAAGTATCGCTATATCGTCTGAAAAAGATGCTATGGTGGCGTTTTCATATTTTGGTATGTTTTAGTGGGGATGATATAAAAAAAGTCCCAAATACTTCTCTGTGGGACTTCAGATTTGACATTCGCAGGAGTTATTATTGCTTCAACATACTTCACGGCAATAGAACGATCTGCTTGATACGACTTCAGAACCATGTGATAAGGCGTTGAGAGGAATTGTTTGAGCTTCTACAACAGTCCGTTATGCCTAACCTTGTTGAATGCTTGCGATGAGTCCACAAATACTGCTTACCAAAATTTTCCTCCCTGGAGGCATGTTGACATGGTGTCCACGATGCGATGGATCGGAAGCGTTTTCGAGTAGTTGATTCATATCCATGCCATCTTTCAGCCTCTTGAGTAGCAACAATTTATCCTGGATTGGCAGAAGACTCATGGGCCTATATGATTCTATATTGTGTTCTTGCTCACCAGGTTTGGGTATCATTATAACATATTATATTCATAACATCAAACTTCCATATGATAGGAAAAAAGGATATTCTCATCTTTCTATTAAATAATGTTGTGAGCCGTCCAAATTTTTTTTTGTAGTTATTTCAGTATTTCGGCCGTTATGGGGTCGTATCCAGATTTGTAAATATCTTTTTGTTTTGTCTGGGATCCAGGTCTACATGAAATATAGAGAGTGGATTTTTGGTCGTACGATCTCTGATGTTCATTATGTTTCTCACTTTATGGCCTGAATTTTCAATTTCTCCTTTTATCTCATCAATATGATCGCTGTAGATGTGAAATACTATTTTCCCATCACGAAATAATCTCATCAAACTTTTGTATATGTCAGGATTTGTCAAGTTTACCTCACGTTGATATCTGCTAAAGTTATCGTATGAAATTGTTCCCCAGCTATCACCGACGTTAATTTTTTTTATTTCTGGGTAATTCTTCACACCTTGTATAAAAATTGGAGGCGATCTTGGAATTATTTGAGTTGTTTGGGATGTATTATTTTCATTCGATATGTCAGACAGGAATAAAAATCTGTTTTGTGAGTGTTGGATTCTCAATAATTTCAGTTGAAAATTTGATTTTTTTTAACTGTCTGCCATGAAATATCGTTTTCAGATGAAACATTGATTGCTGATGAATCATTGGTTTCTGATGACGGGTCCATGATTTTTAGTAGTTGTCCGAAGGACAACTAATATTTATTGTTTCGAAGTTTGTATTGTTTCAATTACTTCGACGGAATGAAAAGGATATTGAAATGTGTTAGTTTAAGTTCGAAACAAGATATTCAGGGTGGACGTGATATTGACCTTTAAGAATGAAAATTAGTTTCCTCGTATCATTGGGTGTCCAAAATATTCCAAGCATGTTCCTCGATTATGCACGTTATTCGAGATATAATTATGTTTAGAAAATTTCAGAACTTTTGTCCTCAATCACGTTAAAAAGTTTTAAAACAAAAGATATGAAACTATTTTGACTCTTTTCTTTTGCAGTGACATTTCCATGATATCTACTTTGACACATAAAATAATATATTTTGTTACTTTAATGTATGTTTACGAAAAATTGGTCTCAAGAGAGAAAAATACGTCAAGTGAATTAAGACCATAACATTCAAACATAAATGAAAATTGTAAGTGGACACTGTTTTGATTACTGAATATATCTTCAAAATGCACCTAACTTCCAGCAATCAGCATCATTCAAAATAAACAGTACTTAATGGGCTATTTTGCTAAAATCCGCCATCAAATTCACCAAGGTGGAAATTCTAAGAATTTTTTCTGTCCTTTTATGATTGTTAAGACTGAATTCACTTGTTAACTAATCAAGATTACTGCAAATAAGGTAAGATTTGTTGTTTTAGAATTTTTTCCATTCAATCATGGTCCAAAATAAACTCAGATTTGTTAACAGATTCCTTAAGTAAGAGGTGGTTTTGTCAATTAACGGAGTGATAATAATGTAATAGAAAATTTATTTATTAAATATATAACAGATTTTCAAAATAACTACCTTCAGTGGAAATGCACATTCAACATCTATGTGAAAAATTGTCTTTTGATCGCCTGAAAGTTTCATTGATTTTTTTATTTTACTTTCGGCTTCTGCAATCTTCTGTCTTAGTTATTCTTTACTCGGAGATTCCTTAGTGTGGGCAATTTCTTTGAAAACAATCCCAAATGAAAAAGTCGATGGAGTTGAGGTCAGGAGAGCGTGGAGGCCACCTAATTGGACCGTATCCGTCTATTGGGGTAATTTTTGTTCAAGAAATTTTGTACTATTCTTGCGTAGCGACACGGGGCACCGTCATTCTGGTATACATGGTGCGTTGCAGCCGATTATTCACATCTTCCAAAAGTAATAGGAGTTCATTTTCCAAGAAATTTTCGTGAGATTCTCCATCTAGTCTGGATGGGAGTTCAAATAGACCGATAAATTCTCCGTTGAAAGCACCAGACCACAGGTTTACACAAAATCTGTGTTGAAAATTAGAATCACATTATCATTATTGCCTAAATCTTATCTTTTCAGCAGTAATTTTGATTAGTTTACAAGTGAATTTAGCCTTAGTAATCATAGGAAGACGAAAAAAAAAATTTTTAAGAATTTCCACCTTGGTGACTTTGATGGCGGATTTCAGCAAAAATAGCCCTTTAAGTACAGCCTATTTTGAATGATCCTGATTGCTAAGAGATAGGTCAATTTTATAGGCATATTCAATAATCAAGAAAATATCCAGTTACTTTTTTTATTTATGTTTTTAAGTTTTGGTCTATTTTTTCTTGAGACCAATTTTTCCTGAGCTTGCATTGAATTTAACGAGCTGATTATTTAATGTATCAAAGTAAAACTTATGGAAATTTCACTGCAAAGAAAAAGTCAAAATACAATAGTTCTATACTTGTTTAAAAATTTTTTGGTGATTGAGGAGAAAAGTTCTGAAATTTTCGGAAAATAATTATAACTCAAAAAACCGTGAAAAATCGAGGAATATACATGAGGTATTTCGGATACCCCATGACACGAGGCATCTAATATTTTAACGCCAATCTACCGGCCTCCCTGTATTTCGCAGCGACAAGGGGTCACGCACTACGTATATACTGTAGCGAACACGGCTCGGCACTCCCCTCACACTAATATGAAGAAGAATGCGGTCTCAAGAAAAAAAAAGGAAAATACGACAACTGGAAGATGGCACAAATCAAGAAAGAATTGACAACATAAACGAAGTCGATCAAAAACCGCTGTAGGAACCTTAAGGAAACAACATCGAAAGCCACACTGATCATAGAATTTTAAGAGTCGACCTGTTTAATTAGAATGTTGTATTTGCAAAATTCATCCATCCAATAACTAATTATTATTGCCCTTGATATAACATTGTTTACCTCCTAATTGCAAACTACGTAATCTAATCTCCACCTTCAGCTCGCGGGAGTGACTAGTCAAGTTATCTTGAGGAAATCGAGCTTCAACCAATATAAAAACATTCAGTACATAAAAATATTTAAATCAACCCCAACACTTTCCACCACTTGGTGTAGGGAGTATGTTCGCAATAGCATATTTTTCCACAGAGATGAAAGCGAACGAAAATCTCATAACTTTAATTTATTATATCAATTCGTAAATTCATTACATCGGTTCGAGTTATGCGGATGGTTAACTCTGTGACATGGAATTCGAACAAAAAACGAAAATACGAGTGTCAGCACCAATCCGCTCGCTGAAATCTATTACGTAGTTGATCAAGGTTAATATTATGTATATAAGTTTAATTAATTATCAATATACCATTATTCAACAGTTGTATGATCGGTTATACTCTTCGACAAACTGTGAAATTAATACTTCCCTTGTACTTCTGAGTCTGGTTTTTCAGTTTGTCCGCGACACTCAACGCTTAAGTCATCAACAGAATTTGAAGACTCAAAGTCAAGTCAAGAATCTACCCCAACAACCATATAATAATGCTACACGAGCTCCATAACTAAAAAGTCCTCGTCGTCCACCTTGAGGATGTTCAGTTAACATACCTATACAGAAGTACGGACATCGAGAGGATATGAGCTATTTCGTCCGAAATAATGTGAACTCAACAAACAGTATCCACGTTATCTCTATTTCATCAATGAAAACAACAACGTAGCTTCCAATATTGACAGACGTACTTCAACTTTGTTACATCCGATTGTTTCTCAATTCAATTCGTATTCCAGTTCCCCGACCGTTGTCGGAGAATCATTGTGATAACATGTTTGATAGATCTAATGCAGGCATTCGTATTCAGGTCTACGTACTGGGAATAGCAACGAGTTGTCTCCTTATATACCCGAGGATTATCGGATGCAGCAGTGCTAAAACGCGAGTGCTCTTTTCGATATTGGCTGTCTGAAACCAACAAGTTTGGCTCATTGATTCCCTCTGGCGACCGTGGTAAGGAGAAAGCGTGTTTACCAACGTTGAAACAAAAGAGGACTCACGTCATGGATGAACAGCCGATCAATCTCGAGGAAAACACTGTGGAGATTTGAAAATATGCTCAACTTTGGTGCGATTCAATGAAGGTCTTTTGAATTTGCTGATGTGACAAATATTTCAACTCGATGAACTTTGTTGAATGTACTGAAAATACCGAACTAGGTCAATTTCTTGGGAGTTTTAGAGATACAATATTGTAAATATTTATTGTATTCAACTAGAAGTGAATCATTCTGTAAACTGAAATAATGAAAATGATACCATATAGCTTCATTGAATCGACAGAAACATGTCTTCCATTCAAAAAACGAAACAGTTTAGTTGGACCTGAACTACCGCCCAGGTTATTTCGAAAACTTTCCTTGGTATTTAATATTAATGCTTTTTAACCGTTTTTCATGATTAATTTTGGAACCGAATGAAGTCATCTGTTATTTTCAAATATCATGCCAACAATGGTCTCCTAAAATTGGTTTATTTATGCACAAATTTTTATTGATATTCGACGAAGATCTTTATAGTAATCCGATACTTTGTAATTTTTTTCTCAGAATATTTATAAAATACCATCCATCGATCAGATGGATATTCCATAAGTTATTGAGGAAACCATATTTAAGGTGCTCATAAGTGTTGGAATATTCGATGTATTTAGCTAACTAACGAACTTCACCGAGATATTTGGACAATAAACCATTTCAAATCATATAGAAACGCTAGCTCATATCCCTTGGAAAATAGAGTGTACACAGTCAGACGGTCGGATATAATAAACTTCGACCCCGGATGCTTCATCATAAAGTCGAACTCAATGGATTGAGAACATTTTTGGCTCGATATTCAAAAATAACAGTCATTTGGACAAAATGATAGCATGCTGGTTTACAAGTTGTTCAGAATGAAATGAGCGTTTTTCGCGCTTCAAAGAATGTTATATAATTTTCATTCAAAACAATGTTTCAATTAACAAACAGTGAATTCCAGCCTATTATTGGTGAAAATATTAAAATATGTAAATTTTATTTATAATTTAATTGAAAGTTTCATGATAAAATAGCCATGGCGCACTTGTTCTAGTAAAACAGTGTGCTATCGTTTTGTCCAAATGTCGGTAATTTTCGAATATCGAGCCTCAATCGATTGGGTTGGACGTCCTGATGAAGAATACAGGGTCAAATTTGCCTATGTCCGTCCGGACGTATACTCTCCATTTTCCAAAAGTGATGAGTTTGAGTTTTCATATTCTCAGAATTTGTTAGCTGTCCAAATTTCTCGGTCAAGTTCGTTTTTGTCCTAATCCGTCCACTTGTTAGGGAGTTATCTGAAATTTGGTTTCTTCTATAACTCCTAGAATATCCATCTGATCCGGTTTTATATATGAATTAGATTTAAATGTTTCAAAATTTCCAAGAAATTAATCTGCTAGAAAATTCTTGAAGAATTCCCAAAAAAAAGTTTTAAACTACCTCAATGAATATCGGAAGTATTGAAACAAAAACTTGAGCATGTATGAACGTTATTAATATCTTTAATATTCTTAGATTAAATGGTCTCAGCTGATTTCATCCAGAAAATCTTACGTTTTTATCAAAAATATCTGAAAATTGACAAATTCGATTAAATAATAAATTAGGTTTTTATATACTTATGAGAAAAAAGAAATGTTTAAAAGTCCGTCAGAAATTTCTGAATCTGAATTATATACTGTTGCCAATCCCGCACATCATGAAATAAACACTATTGCCCAATTTTTTGTTTTCCATTAATACAAATTAGATTTGTCTATGTTATCATCCAAATTCTATTTTGAACCAGTAAATTCCAAAGTGTTTCAACAACTACAATAGAATAAAAATTTATAATTTGTGATACTCAAGAGGTTTCTTTGGTTTCAACAGAACCAGTTTGAAGTTCACTTGCGGTTACGAGTAAAGAAACAGTATTGTCGGGGTCTATTCGAAAATAATTTTGATATACTTTTAACACTATATATATATTCCTTTGGACTTTTGGCTTACAATATTCAGTCGGCAAACAATAAAGCATATAGATCAGGGGTTAGTGACGGGGTGTCATACAGTTCGGCTTATGACATAAAAGCCTAGCGAAAAAACGCCAGTAAAAAAAAAACCTGGCTCCCCGCCTAAGTGTGAAAGTACAAAAATAAGCTGGAACATATTTGAGAGACTTCTTTCTTCAACAGTGGTCTCCTATTGATGGAGACAGAGACTTCTTCAAGTTGTCCACATCGAATCTGGGAAAAAAAAACAGAAAAAAGAAATGAATAACAAAGGTACGTATCATAGTCGTTTGAAATTAATAACCCAATACAAGAAAGAATCGGAAACATCATGAATAGCCCTTAAACCATCTTGAAATTTATATATGGAACAACTATTGATGAGATGAGGTATTATTTCTTCTGCTTCTCCACATTCTCAACTTGCGCTTGGAACTGAGTTCCATCTGAATAGCATGCTATTAGTTCGACCATGACCTGTTCTCAAACAATTGAGAACTGTCCAAATTTTTCTTGGAAGATCAAAACCAGGAATTTTATCAGTAAGATCAGAAACGAGATACTTATTGAATATTTCGTGTTCCACTCAGTCTTCCATAATTCTTTATCGCTTATGTATATATTGACGAACGTATTATAACATAATGGTTTACGTGACTTCAATCTGGAAATTTTATTCTGTGGAATATATAAAATAATTGGAAATAATTTGGGAAAAGAATGATATTTGTTCCAAGAATTCAGATCTGCAGTCTGTCTGCGAATATGGGGAGGGACAATGTAGGACAAAACTGGTAACCAATGAACCGGTGTAGATCTTATGGTGCCAGTAATTATTCTCATGGTTGTATTCAATTGTGCATCGATTTTTTGTGTATGTGCACTATTAAACCAAACAGAGCAACAATACTCAGCTGTAGAAGAGACTAGGGCTAGAGATGCTGTGCGAAGAGTGGGAGCATCAGCACCCCAAGATAATCCAGCTGATTTCTGAAAAATATCATTCCTAGTTTTCAGTTTTAGGCTCGGATCATTTAAATGAGCCTTGTAATTTAACACTATTGAGGATAGATAATGAGAGAATAATCTTGTTCTTCAGTTGCTACAAGATTAATTTAATGCAAAACTGAGTACTGCAAAATTTTCAATATACAGTGTGGAACAGCCAAATGGAATAAATTCGATAACGAATAAATGAGAGCGTGTTTGGAAAAACGCTTGGACACGTCGGTTTGTATTTTTAACTGAGCATTTTTTTCAAAAAAAAAAATTATATAGTTTCTTATTTTAAATGCAAGCCCTGTATATTATTAATTTTTTGGATTCTTCAGAGAATTCTAGATATAAATCATGTACAATGTCCCTTACCTATCTTCAACTGTTTCGGAAATATTAAGTGTTTTCAGATTTATTACAAAAATTAACATCAAAAAAAGAAAATTATTTCATTTCACAAATTCGCTACATTACACTAAAAACCTAATAATTAATACTGATTATTTCTCAATAATTTAAAAAAAACAATGTCAATGTAGTAAATGTTCAAAATTCTCGCCGCGAACGTCTTGGCAACATGCTAATCTGGCATAGAAATGTCTTCTAACATTACTCAACATCTCAGGTGTAACTGATCTAATCGCAAGCGTGATTCGTCTCTTTAAGTCATCTAAGTTGAGGGGTTTAGTTTTGTATACAATACTTGACATATCCCCACAAAAGTAGTCTAACAGCGACAGATCAGGAATCTGAAAACACTTAATATTTCCGAAACAGTTGAAGATAGATATAGGACATTGTACATGATTTATGTCTAAATTCTCTGAAGAATCCGAAACATTAATAATATGCAGGGGCTTGCATTTAAAATAAGAAAGTGGGTATTGACCACTGACACATGACGCACCCTATATATTTTTTTTTTTTGAAAAAATGCTCAGTTAAAGATACAAACCGACGTGTCGAAGCGTTTTCCAACCACGCTCTCATTTATTCGTTATCGAATTTATTCCATTTGGCTGTTCCACACTGTATATGTTATTTATTCATTTACGTGTAGGAATATGAACTATAATTTGCCTTCGAAAATGAATTTCATCTGATGTATTGGAAGAATTAATGTTGGGAATGAATATATCAGTATTCTTTACACCAGTATATTTTCACAAGCGTTTGTTGAAAATTTGTCTTTCAAATAAAATAGATCTTCGTTCGCATCGTTGTGAATAGAGCAATGATCTATTCAAGCTGCCAAATATATATTTTTAATGTCATCATCACATAATATGCGTGTTCTCTGGTTTTCAATTAAAAATGGAAGAAATATTAAGGGTAATTCACTATAACACGATAAGGAAGAATTTTTCAGATGTCTTCCTCATTTCCATTTATTTATCGATGAGGTGAAATTTTTCAGTAAAATTCTCAATTATGGTAATAATTTCTAATTTTTCGGCACAGTTTTTTTCGGTGTTCGTAAGATCTCGAAGAAAAGGCAATTTTTCTTCCAAATATCAAACCACTCAACATCGAATGTTGTGTGAATGTTCCATTCTTTTGAGATGAATGTGGAACGATAAAACCTCCTAGCATGCGAAAAATTTCAAAAATTGTTCTGTAAATGTCTATTTGAAAAAAATTTTGAAGGTTCACGATTTAATGACGCATTAACCCGAAAACCTCAGATCAGTGGATCGCAAACTCTTCTGTTCAATAGACCACTAATGAAATTCTGCTAGATTCGGTAGGCTTCCTGCACCTACTTAACTACCAGTTTATAATGTCAATCAAAAAGTGAAGATCATATCAATTTATGTTTTCGAAAGAAGGGGATGAAATTATGTCTGAACAGGGTTGATTATTTGGTGATGAAGTTAAGTCAACAAATTTTCAATTGAATTTTAATTTATTTTCCCGTGAGTGGACGTCAAAATAGCATAGTTTGACGATCGAAAAAGTTACTATCATATTTCCATGTCAAAATAATAATAATAATAATATCTATTTAAAACAGGTATAAGAAAGAGTCATCAACAACTAAAACATAATGTCACTCACATGCGTCAGTTGCTGTAGAGAAAGAGACAAACTGAATGGAAATCATTCCTCAGAAAATAGCTACGAGGCTACAATATCAAATGATCAAACTGGTGACATTCAAAAACCGACAGATTCAAAACGGATACAAACAGTCGTTTTAGGTTAGGAGAGACCACAGACGAGAGCAGAGAAGGCAAAGAGACCAATTTCAAATCTATGAAAACGCGGCGGTGGCGTTTATCGAGGTACGGGGGCGATCACTTAAGTCTAGATGCAGGAGATAACTATAAATGTCACTGAGACCTTTTATGTCTGCTCTTTTGTTAACACTACTATTGTTGTTTTCGTTAATAAAGCACATTTCTTGGAATAGACATAGAACAGACATAAAAGGTCTCAGTAACATTTATAGTTATCTCCTGCATCTAGACTTAAGAGATCGCCCCCGTACCTCGATAAACGCCATCGCCGCGTGTTCATAGATTTGAAATTGGTCTCTTTTGCCTTCTCTGCTCTCGTCTGTGGTCTCTCCTAACCTAAAACGACTGTTTGTATCCGTTTTTGAATCTGTCGGTTTTGAATGTCTCCATTTTGATCATTTGATATTGTAGCCTCGTAGCTATTTTCTGAGGAATGTTTTCCATTCAGTTTGCCTCTTTCTCTACAGCAACTGACGCATGTGAGTGACATTATGTTTTAGTTGTTGATGACTCTTTCTTATACCTGTTTTAAATAGATATTTTTATTGTCAAGATTTTATCCCTACACCTAGTACAACTGGATCTGTGTAATTCTGTTAAAAAACTTTTCAGCATCCTGATGAAGGAACCAATATAGTTCCGAAATATAGGTGTATGTACCAATGGTTGTTTGATTATAAATAGCCCCTTTAGCCAAGAACCCAAATAACTCTCAAATTATACTAATTCCACGGCTAATCTCCTCCTACACATACACAATAATAATAATCTTTATTTCCAGATATAAGCAGTAGGTACATTGCTATGGAAAAAGACAATATCAAAGTTTCACATAAAATCTACATATACAAACAGTATAATTATACAGGGTGGCCATTTGAAAACAAAACAGACGAGATTACAGACGAAATGAGTTTTCGATAGAAATGCTCGGACTGGCCGATTTTGTTTCGAGGGGACAACTTAAGATGTAGGTTACGGACGCATAGCGCTTCAACCCTTGCTGCTACAACCCCTCCCTCAATTTTTGAATAGGGAAGATGGGATGAGTGATACCTCAGTTCAAAGGTATTTTTATACTGATTTCAGCACAGTAATTGTTTTTTTCATTTTATGTATTAGTTCTCGAAATATTCATGCGTTAGTTAATTTTATCACTTAAATTATTTTTTTGCGAATAATTGACATTTCGTGCTTCCGAAACACCAAAATTTCCATACTTGTATTTGAAATTGCAAAACATCTGCCACTGGGCAAATGAAGTCATACCGTACGTGTTAATGCTACTAGGGCCAGATGTTCGACTAGCTGTTTTATTCACTGAAATAAAATAATTTATCAAAAACTCACATCAATTGATTAAATATTCAAATTGTTCACCATTAGCTTCCATACAATGAAAGAAGTTTTGTTCGAAACGATGGCGCACATATTGCAGCATTTCTGGAGTGATTTGACAACATTCGTTCACTATATGTCTTCTTGAATCTTCTATGGAATCGGGCTGTGTAGAGTAAATTTCAATCTTCAAGTGGCCCCAAACAAAGAAATCTAGTGGTGACAGATCTTCCCCCTACCTCATCTTCCAATCCACCGATTTGGAAATCTTTGATCCAGATACTCTCGAACTGGTATGGCGTAGTGTGGAGGAGCTCCATCCTGCTGAAACATAATCTGATCTTCCACATAATTTCCAGCATTGTTTTCAATAATTTTCGTCAATATTGGATCAATGTGATATTCTAATCCAAAGTCCAAATATATATCTCCAGTAAAGTTACCAGGTGATGTCGACACCACTTCATTTTCAGATACTTAGTTAAGAATATTTCGAACTAATGCATAAAATGAAAAAACTATTACTGTGCTGAAATCAGTATAAAAATACCTTTCAAATGAGGTATCACCCACCTCATCTTCCCTGTTCAAAATTTGGGGGTGAGGGTTGTAGCAGCAAGGGTTGAAGCGCTATGCGTCCTTAACCGACATCTTAAGTTGTCCCCCTTGAAACAAAAATTGACCTGTCCGAGCATTTCTATCGAAAAATTTATTTCGTCTGTAATCTCGTCTATTTCGTTTCCAAATGGCCACCCTGTATTAGGTAATTATCTTGCAACAGGAAGAGCAGCATTTGCTAAAACTATACTAAACAAATGAAAATCAATGTTTGTTCAGGAACTCCGAAATATCGTAGAAACATTCGGTAACTAAATACCTCTTCAGTTTCTTCTTGAAAATTTTGATATTCTGGGTGTCCCTGATGCCCACATCGAAACCATTGAAAAGTCTAGGGCCGAGAGCATTAGGTGAATGAAAGACCATCTTAGACTTCCTGCAAGGTCCCCTGATACTAGGCGAGTTGCGAGTGCTGTGTGAATGCTTTGAACTACCCATCAAAAACTTATGCTTGTTTTGAAGATGTATATAAAAAGTTCAAGAATAACAAACGATGGCAGAGTCAAGATGCCGAGCGATCTAAAGTAGTCACGTCAGGATACCTCAGAATGAGCTCCAACCAAACATCTAATTATCCGCTTCTGGGAGACAAAAACACTGTCAGCAGCCGACGTGGAGCCCCAAAGAGAAATACCATAACGAAGTCGTGACTCCACCTGAGCATGATAAATGGGTAGCAGTTGATCCATTGCTAAAACATTTTTTAGATTGCGTAACATGACGCAGATGGAACTGAGCTTAGAATTAAGTTCGAAACAGTGCTGGTACCAATTCAGATTCGTGTCGAAAATTATACCCAGAAAACTAACAAAATTAGCTCTTGAAACATCGCTTCCATCAACTTTTGAGTCAGTATCCAACTCACTTTTGCTTTGATAGTTCTGAAACCTAATGTATTTGGTCTTCGATGCGTTCAAAAACAGAGAAACAGAAAATGTGTGTTGTTTTTTATTATCTGCCTATATTGTCAGATACTATTGATATCGATGATAAGATAAGTCAAGTGAATATTTTAGTTCTTCACATCCAGATATCTGATTAATTTTCATGCACCCCACTCACGACGGTGCACTCATCTTGTTCATTGCGCCCAACGTCAACCTCTGTCAAGTTTCCCGTTGGCCCCCTCGGTATCGAAGTAGACCACGACCTAACAGGATAGAATAAGAGTGTTTCATATTTATAGCGTATTCCAGTTATTGGAAACTTCCAACAGAATTTGAATTCATTTGGATTCTCCACTACCAAGGTCTAAGCGAAAACCTATTTTTTAAAAGCATTCAAGATCCTGTATATCTAGAACGGAAATGAATTGCGAAAAATAGTTGAATATAGTTGAATAAGTGTTTTTTTTCTCAGCACCTATAATTCAGATAAATGTGTTGGACAAAGACCTCTTTGTATATATATGTTTACAAAAATTTTGTTCAATGATTGTAAACGACGTTCAGTTTGTGTTCGGTTAATCGTTCCTATTTCTTTTAGTTTGTATCATGTCACGAAGCCGAAATAAATACAATTAAATATTTTATCGGTTGAACAAATATTCCTCAAATTGTTTCTTAGTTGTGAAACACCCGAAACATCTTACAATAACCGAATAATTAATTCAAGAAATAATTCTTCGGAATAATGAAAGTTGATCTGAGAATTCACACGAGGTCGTTGAGCTAATTCCAAGCAAATTCTGGGAGTTTCAGAGGTCTCATTCATGTCCCTTATTACCTCTTCGAAAATTATAAAAGCCTCAACATCTTCACTGATATTACTACAAATTTCTTCCTCTTTTTCGTGTGATCTTGCTAAACGCGAACAGATACCGGGAGCGGCACATATCATGTTTGTATCATGTCACGAAGCCGAAATAAATACATTTAAATATTTTATCGGTTGAACAAATATTTCTCAAATTGTTTCTTAGTTGTGAAACACCCGAAACATCTTACAATAACCGAATAATTAATTCAAGAAATAATTCTTCGGAATAATGAAAGTTGATCTGAGAATTCACACGAGGTCGTTGAGCTAATTCCAACCAAATTCTGGGAGTTTCAGAGGTCTCATTCATGTCCCTTATTACCTCTTCGAGAATTATAAAAGCCTCAACATCTTCACTGATATTACTACAAATTTCTTCCTCTTTTTCGTGTAATCTTGCTAAACGCGAACAGATACCGGGGCGGCACATTTCCTTGGATATAAAACGGAGCGCGCAGGAGTTCAACTACCAATAAAGACTTGTATTATCTCCGATTAGGGTAATTTAGTCCGGAGTTAATCTTCTAATTTATTTAGTGCAAAGCCTTTCTTGGTAATGAACAGCGTAAAGTAGACTATTGGACGCAGATGGGTCATCTCATATTGCATCTGAATGTGATGTGGATTGGATTAATTTCTAATCTCCGGACCAACGCTCATCACGAGCAAGAAGTAACATAATTTCAAATTAGTTTTTAGGAAGTCAAAAGTTTGATATAATTCCACAGCGTACACTATCCAGGACTATTGGTTGAGAACATGTGAATTTCGATTGAAATATGTAGGATCCGTTATGTATCTTTTGGTTTATTTTGGAAATATTTTATCGTTTCAAGCTTGATAATGTTTTTTGAGTCCATACAGTGGATATATCTGCATACTGCTCTAACACAGCTTCAATCAGTTGAAACTAACAGCTGTTCTGTCGCCACAGCTTTCAAGATATCTGGTGACTTATGTCAGCTATGTTGGAGCTACCAGCTACCTCATCTGGAGCTGTGTTGGAGTTGTCAGCTACCTTGCTTGAGTGGATTGGTGACTTACATCAAGCAGTCATTCCTGAGGTAGATTCTGAAGAATATCTTGAACTGGACTGACTGAAGTTTCTTAAAGCTATCAGCTGACCTTTCTGGAACTGTGTAGGATCTACCTACACATATGTCATCTTTATATGCTTCTACAGAAAAATAAAAATAAAAGAATCAACCCTAGATTTCTTTAAAGGGTTATACATGAGAAATGACAAGAGTTTCCGGAACATGATAATGCATATCAGTCTATTAGTAGGAAGACAAACTTTTGTACTAGTTTATGATAATCTAATGTTTTTGGTGTTTGGAGTAATTCGTGTTCCAAACATATCTTTGCTTATAACAAGATCAAGACATCTAGTCAGTGTTGTTCGAATAATTCCTCATGTCTACCTGATTTCACCAAAAAACATCGATATTAAATAATTTTTCCTATACGCGACATCGAACCTTCTGCCTGTGAATCAAGCAAGCATCATAACCTCCAAACCAGGGGACTTATGATAAATCAAATGATTCACTGAATCATGCCTCAAAAATTTTTTGTCGAAAGTTGAAATTCAACAGCTCACATCTGTTGAAGTTTCAGTTTGACGATGTTGAAAATAAAATCAAGCACAAATTGATGATGAGAACTCATAAATTTACAAATTCAAGTCTGAGTCACTTTTAATCCACCAGGCTAATGTTACTGAATAACGAATTCAGCCATAATATTAATTCCCACCCTGAAACTTTGAGCCTGCCAGTTCTTTCCGTTCGTGCTCACTACCAGGGACGAACTAACCTCAATTATGCATTCTCCGTCAGTATGTCTAACCGTAACAATTCATACCATTTATCAATATTACCGGTATGAAATGAGCGTTTTTTTGTGAAAATAAAACACTTATCCATTATTAATGGAAAAGTAAATAACATTTCATTCAAAGTATTGGTCATTCTTTTCTACACATTTTGACCACCTTTCTGGCAATTTGTGGATACCGCGCCAATAGAATTGTTTATCTTTTAGAGCAAACCAACCAGACACCCAATTTTCGATCTCCTCGTAGGAATCAAAGTGCTGCTCAGCCAATGCGTGTCACATCGGTGGAAACAAATGGTAGTCTGAAGGCGCCAAGTCTAGTGAATACGGCGAGTGCGGTAGCAGCTCCCAGCCAAGTGTTTTGATTGTATCCTGAAGCGGTTTTGCTTTCTGTGCAGGTGCATTGTCATGGAGAGAAATTACCTTGCCGTGTCTTCTGGCCCATTCTGGTCGTTTCTAGATCAATGCATGGTTTAAATAGATCATTTGTTGTCGGTAGCGATCAGTATTAACGATTTCACCAAGTTTTAGGAGTTCGTGGTAGACCGCACTTTTCTGGTCACTTCAAACACACAGCATTGTCTTCTTGCCGAATCGATCTGGTTTTGCAGTCGATGTTAATGGTTGTCCCGGATCAACCCATGATTTTTCCGTTTACGATTCTTGAAATAATATTATATTTCATCGCCAGTAAAAATCCGATGCAAAACTGATTTTCTTTCGTGCTTTGAAGCAAAATTTCACAAATGTTTTTTCGGTTTTCCATCTGTCTATGATTCAATTCATGTTGTTCCCATTTTGAACACTTTTGGATCTTTCCCATACAAAATTCGACATTTCTAACACGATGAAGAATATGATGTTGTCTGTTCAATGACTTGGTGTATACTGAATATGTTTCACAGATGTCATAGCAAATAAACAAAAAAATTTGAGGCTCGTTCACAACAAATGTTCCCTATCGAGACATCTGTATCTTGACGCTCACTTCATACCGGAATACCTGGTATTTTCTTAGAATTAGAATGACATTTATGCAAATCAGCAAATGAAGAAGATTATCTTCTCACACACAGAAGCAACAATACGGATCATATCACTTCGACTAACAAGTGTGTATAAGTTCACATCGCGTGAGTACCTTTTAAAACTCGTGTTAGGAGTCTATTGCACATTTTTGAATTCATGTAAAAATTCATCGCCTTGAGCCCGCTACATTTATACTTCCTACAACTGATATATTTTTCCGATACACGGTTACGTTGCGATATAATTGAAATCAATATTCATAGTCCGATGTTTTATCCAGATTATTTCAATTATGAGTTCACAAATACCAATACCGAAACTCTGCTTGTAATAAGCTCTATCGACACGCTATCCTTCCGATATTTAGCATCAATTAAGATAAGCCTTCATACACTAAATCCATCGATACTTGTTGCAACAATATAAGTTTTACACAAACACACACTCTGTCTGCATGCACATTCGTTACATCAAATTTGTTGAAGCAACCCAGATCTGCTACATTCTATTGCAATTGTGTCAGCATCATGTTTTTCGTTATTCGTGATTTGAATCAGACCCGAGATGGATATGGATTCATTGGTTGGTTCAATAAACATTGCGTCTGTTGATGCAATACAAATCGAACCATATGAATCGCAATAACTATTGTTCATTCACTTTTAGGAAATTAGTCGGATGGTCACAAATTCATTTGAGACCTATATTTAGTTCGGTAATTTCAATATATTTTTGTCCACGAGCATCAATATATTTTTAAATGTGTGAAAGGATTAATTCTGAATATAGTGAGATGAAAAACTTTCAGCCAAAGTGTTCCAACGGTACAAATGATTCGGTTTGAGGGTAAAACTATCATAAGGCTCCTGTTATGATTTCTTCAAATCAAAATTTGATTATTTTGCAGTTGTGGCGGTGAGTTTTCGTTTTAAATTGCTTCAAGTCAAGGTTATTCAGTCATATCCGAATTATAAGGATCATTCAACACTCTACTACATCGTCCAATGAAATCGCTCAATTTTTGAAAATGGACCAATAGAAACAAACTGTCTCTGAAAACACTCAACCTCACAGTGTTTTCACTTTTAGAAAGTTTATTGCCTAATTTGCATAGGAATATTAATACGTCCGGATAGCTTTGGCCGTTGGTGGAAGTAGCGGTCGTCATGATTACGATAAACAAGCAGTTGTTAGCGATAACTTCAACAGCACATTTGGCAGTTCTGTCAGTTTATTTTCGTATTTTACCATAAAGTAGATAAAAATGAAACGTTTTGGGCATTGTAATATTACACCAATTGAGGAAAGTGTGAAGAAAAGTGTGCCGCATAATACAGTGAAGTCAAGATCCTACATTTGGAAACAATTTGAAGAATTCTGTGCTGCCCGGAAATACCTTGTAAATGAAAACACAAGTTTGTCAGAGCTCAATAATATTATTCTAGACTGGGATTTCAATATAAAGAAATGAGATGGATCAGACTACAAGGAAGGTGTCGTAAAAACCTTGTGGAATAATACTGCCAAACAGCTGCAGGAAAAATTCTATTCCGACTGGGGCGTTAGGTTCGATCCATTCACAGACGTGGCTTTTAAAAAAGCGCGGGATGCACGAAATGCCAAGAGGCGTATTTTGCGAGTGGACCCTGAGAAAAGAAGAGTTAGTGCCAAGGCGCTGTCCTTGGAGCAACACAATAAGATTTTATTTTATTGCTGCATTGGAGCTTGCTTGGCGCGGAGGAGAGGGTTCATCATGCCTAGTTTCGCATTTCCAATTCGAAATTGAAAACGAGGGCCGAATTGCCTACAATCCGATATTTTCTAAAACAAGACAAGGTGGTGCCCAAAAAAGTGTGGAAACGAAATGGCTGGCTCCCAACATTGAAGAAGATATTTGCCCGGTGAGGTTATATAAGCTACTTGTATCCAAAATAACTGCAAACATAACCACTGAAAGACTATTCCTTACTCCACATAAGAATTGGAAATATGGTTCATGTTTCAAAAACTCCCCAGTCGGTCCCAATACGATAGCTAAATGGACAAAAGAATCGGAAGAACTCATTGGTATCAACACAACCAAGTCGAAGATAACCAACCACTCGCATCGAGCTACTGCTGTCAGCCAATTAGCCAAAGCAGCTGGCGAGGAACAGTTGATAAAGATAACAGGCCATTCTTCTGCAGCATCAGTGAAACCGTACCTCCAACTGAACCAACAACATCACAAAAAAATAATCACAGCCATAAGGAATGAAAAAAATGTCCTTCAAGAAACAACATCAGTATCTACTTCATCATTCGAAAATAATGCTCGTAATGTGTATAATAATTGTACTATCAATAATTATTATTTTGAGAATAAAGATGAATAATTTGTTGTTATGCTCTTATCTGGTTATTTTTGAATAAAAATACTATTTTTTAATTCGTTTGATTTATATTGTTGAATGATCTTTCCAAATACCACACGAGATTCGATTTTTTTTGAGAACACACTGTCGTTTTTTGAAAATTATACAAATTTCACTCAACAAAGTGATCCCGAAATACCACTAGCCTTCGGCTCGTGGTATTTTAAGGATAACTTTGTTTCGTGAAATTTAAACGCATAATTCCCAAAAAACAAGAGTTTTCTCAAAAAATTCTTACCTCTAGTGGTGATACCCTTGATAATTTCATTATTAGGAATTCAACTTATCGCATAGTACCTGATTCAATATAGAAAATATTGTTACTTGCATGGACATAGCTATCAAACAAATGTATCAAATCCAAGATAGAACTTGGAAGACACTTGCATTACAGGTTGGAAAGAACAAGAACTCATTTTATATTTCGAATGAGAATCAGTGTATTATAATTATTTGGATCTTTGGACATATGCCTATATGTCTCCCACAAAATTACATTCTCAAATGCTGAACTCTCCGGGGCTCGAACTCTTATGGTGCTGCCCCACATAAGAGATGCTGATTCTTCACTCATTGGGCCATCCCATCTATCCGAAATAAAAGATTGACTTAGACAAAGTCTAGATGATCTAGATGATCAAAATGAATCATATCTAGAGAAGTATTGGTTTTCAAAAAACAAAAATGATATCAAAGTATTTGTATGACAGAATTGCACCATGAAGAATAAATTTATGTTGTTCAATTTGGAAAAAAAAATTTTATTTCTCCGAAACTACTGCTTATATTCAACACAATAACGAACTCGTCAAAAACCTTCCTGAAATTTTCATGTGTCCAGCTCATTTCTTTAGGATGTAATCGTGCTTACGAATGGATGGAATCGATTTTGACCACATATTCTTAATTAGTGAGACCAATTGAAACGACTGATATCACTACTACCAAAGTATTCGAAGAGAAGAAAACTGTCATTCGGGAAAGCACACAAGCGCTAAATAAAAAAACCTCAATAGACTTGGATGATTCAATTCGGTGTTAATTCGGACTGAACAGAATTCGATACGCCTTTAAATAATCTATGATAAGGTTTCACTATTTCTCCCATTCGAAACTCAGAAAGCTAGGATAACATTAACGTGGCGTCAGAAGTTTGTTTTGAATCTTTTTCCAGATTCTTCAACAGAGGCACAAAAACAAAGAGCAAACTGAATTCAAGATACAACAGTTCCCCAATTCCACTCATAAATGAAAAAACAAAAGTGAAATAAAACAAATTGAATCACCATAAAAAGAATGCAGCAGGTTTGGATAAATCGAGCTGAAACAATTGAAATCACCCAAATAAAATTTATAACATAACTTAGCACTTTTAGCACATGGCATAGCCCAACAAAACTTGTACAGAAATGAATCAACAATATAACTAAATACTATTTCCTCATCTATATCTACAACAATTTTGTTGAGAACAGTGTGTCGTTTGACCATCAAGGAGATTTTCCTATAATTTGTAGACGATCTTGAAACAGTAAACAAACGTGTACTCCTTGTCCTCCTCAGGGTATGTTTAATTCAATAAGAGACAAAAGCTCAGGTGAGTTCACAATAACATTGATTAATTTAAAAAAAAAATAGTAGTTTCAAAAAACTAAAAAAACACGCTTCTGTAAAAAGTCCAACTAAAAAGTAGAAAATGAATTTTTAAAAGTTTGAATGAAGCATAATGTATATAAGAAATAAGTGTATATTATTGTAAGAAAGCGTGAGGTACATAGTGTTGATATATTTTATTGATCAATAGAAAAATTATCATTTCTATAATAACTTGAAATGCACCTCACGCTTTTTAACAATTATATACATTTATTCATTATTTCCATTATTCTTAATTCAAACTTTCTAAGATTTATTTTTCACTTTTCAGTGGAATTCTTAACAAAAGCGTGTTTATTTCAGTTATTCACAACAATCATTCATTTTCAAATTTTCAGTTAGTTTTTTTATTTAGAACAACAAGATTGTAGATCTGCCACTTAGAGTGTATCGTGCTTTCATTCGAAGCTAAGAAGAATTGAGAAATAGTAATTTCTAAATTGCACACCTGTATATCAATCGATAATATTGTATTACTAAATGAGACAACCTGTAAGCAACACAGTCCGGAAACTTGCATAAAGCTCGAAAGAGCGTCAATAGTAGTAGGTATTATGAATATGCAATGAGAACAGGACACCCTGTATATAAAATCATCAACCATGAACTATTGACGCAATGTCTATGGTATCAATTCTATAATTCAATAAACGATCTCCAATAGTAAAATGAGGTATAATAAATAGCACACCCTGTTTATTATTGAAAAATCTCCACCTTGATGAATATCGCTTGAATTGATAAAAATGAAAACGTACTCAGATCCCCCTTTCATTCGAAGCCAAGAAGAATTGAGAAAGAACGATTTGTAAATTGCACACCCTGTACATCAATCAATAACATTGTATTCTCAAATGAGACACCCTGTAAGCAGCACAACCCGAAAACTTGCAAAACAACACGACACGACAGTGCGCAAATAGAAGTAGGTGATAGGAATATACAACGCAAAAGGGGACAGCCTGTATATAAAGACGCAATGCCAATGGTATCGATTCTACAATTCAATTAATGATCTCCAATGGTAAAATGAGGTAAAATAAATTGCACACCCTGTTTATTATTCAAAAATCTCCGCCTTGATGAATATTCCTCAAATTGATAATAATGAAGACGTACTCAGAACCCCCTATCATTGAAAGCTAAGAAGAATTGAGAAATAACCATTTCTAAATGACGCACTCTGTATATCAATCGTTAACATTGTACTATCAAATGAAACATCCTGTAAGCAGAAAAACCCGAAAAATTGCAAACAACACGAAAAAATGCTGACATAAGAGGCTGCTAGGAATATGAAGCCGTATGGCTCACCCTATATATGCATCGATACCATTTTATGGAATTATTAAAGTCCCTCACGCAGAAAAACTGAAAACTTTTGAAAAAACATGAAAGATGAGTTTTTGACGAGGCTCTCTCTCCGAAATCTGCATAGTTTTCTGTACCGACGCATTTTGCAGCCAATTGTGAGAGTTACATATAAACAATCAAACATACAAATGAAGCAAATGAAAGAGTGTTAAAAATAAGATAATGTATGAATCTTTTAGATTCAATGGCTCGCAGGTGTACACTGAGATGGAGTAAATGATATTCTCGTTTATTCCTATTGATTCCACGTTTGAAGCTTCAAATAGCAGAAATTTATTCTGAACTCTTCCAAGGGCTCCAGAAATCATCACTCGATTAGACGATCATTCAACATATGCACATACAATTACACACCTTACCGAACAGCAGAACAAAACTTTCGATGTAGTATCGTAAAATTTGTAATCATGAAACGCAACATTTATATTGCTTTACCCATTATGTCATCTACACGAACTCTGAAGTTCAGGTTGCTATTTAGTCGGATCTCAAGGTGCTTAATAGAATTAGATTTGGCCCGATAAGGAATTTGATCGAGATACTTGAACACTCGATTTGTTCTGTAAATTCGGAAACTCTAGTTCATATCCTTCAAACTTAATTGTATATGCGTACGGTCGGACATATCAACTTTGATTCTGAAATCTCGATCCAAAGACGAACCCAATTATTTCATTCAATTTTCGACTCGACATCTAATCATTAGAGATATTTTGTCCAAACGATAGCTCGCTTTTTCAATAGGAACAAGCTCGCAAGAAAATATTGCTACATGTCATTTGCAACCGCAGATTTGTTTGATATGTTTCGACTCGATACCATTTCAATCAGTTATCTCATTACCTCTGATCTGTACTTGATAATCTGATAACACCATGATATACTCCGAGAAAGAATGTCATTAAACCAAGACGTTCGCTCTGGTTAATATGGGTTTGCATAATAATTATATATCCTCCAGTTCACACGTCTGTAACTAACTGTTGAATTTGGTGGAAGCATCCTGAGACGGATTTAACTTTGTGAATCTGTCGCCAGCTATTAGAAGTTCGCTTGGAGCACGCTCTGTAGTTTAATCATCAGGGCTCAGGATTCTAGTGTGTATTTCGTTGTTGCTTTGTCAGTAAAATTCAAAGGAAAGGGAATATCTGTTTACTGTCCCCTATGTTGTTTCCTTCCAATGTGGGTTTGATTTGGAATAAGGATTTCAAGCAATAACGCAAACAACAATTTTGCTTGAACATAATCAGATAAGATAAATATTTTTAATGTGAATTTTCTCATTTTCATTCCCTCTTCGATTATTCTCTCAAAACGTCTCAACAAATTTTCGAAAATGCTAGTTAAGAGAAACAAAACATCGAGGTGAAAGGAACGTGATATTACAGATAAAGAAATGTCACTCGAGAGACCGGGGTTTTAACTATTCTAGGAATGGATTATCTGACCAATCCAATGAGTTGTGGAATTCATTTCATAGTTATAAAGGGTATTTCTAGAGGAACTTTGTTTTTAAACAAAATAAAACAAAAAAATGATGACGATGATACCTGGCAAATGTCCGCTACGACCACGCTGACAGAAGTAGAGTCTTTCATCGAAATTTTCTATCACTTATTGGCAAAATGTCGAGCCTATTTCGACTATCACATCACAGATTTTAAGTTGTAAGGCTGCAATCAATTCGATTGGCTACGGATAGACTCTGTCCTTCAGATAGCCTCACAAAATATAATCCAGTGGTGTTAAATTAAACGATCTGGCGGACATTTAATAACTGAATTTGCAATAAATGGATCTTTCTATTGGCTGTGTGACAAGCGGCATCGTCTTGTTGAAACTACATGTCAGTGATAGCCATGTCATCAATGATAGGCCAAAATTGAGTGGAGCATCTCGCGATAGCGTGATCCATTGACCGTCACCGCATTTCCAGCCTCATCTTAGAAAAAAAAACGGCTCAATCACGCCTCCAGACTACATAGCGTACCATACAGTGACACATTGAGCATGCAGAGGCTTCTCAATAATCCCTCTAGGATTTTCAGAAGCCGAAATGTGGTAGCTTTGCTTGTAGGCGTACCCTGACCAGTGAAAATCGGCTTCGTCAGGAAAAATGATTTTTTCAGAAAAACCAGGTGGACTCCACATGTAGTTGACCAGGTTAAGAAAGAAGTTAACACATCAGTTCCGGCACATACATTGAAGGTGAAAATAGATTGTGCTACGATTATTATTTTGCATTGATTATCTAGACGAAGTTTTCCAATTTTCTGTATACAGAGTGCGAACAAATTCTTTATCTCTGAAGAAAACTATAATTTCTTGAATGTAATGGCAACTCATCGAGGAAAATCAAAGTATCGGTAAACAACATCTTCTTTCATCATATTACTAGAATTTCGGCGGGAAAACACTCGACCTTTGAAATACCTTACACAGTGTGCGTCAAAATTATGAAACAAATTCATTTTCGTAGAGACCTTTGCGATGTGGTACTTTTTGGCAACATATTTGTAGATCAAGTACCATGATTAAGTGCAAATTCTGGAAGCATTTTTAAACTGATTTCTCAAAAAAATATATATTCTTGGAAATGGAAGTTGGAAAGACCTAACTGGAATAGTACCACATGATCTACTTTCTCAAAAATTTAGTGACTTGAAGGAATGGCACAGACTGCAAATCTCCATAAAAAATGCATACAAATTTGGTGAAAATGTAACAAAACTTGACCTGTTTCAGGATATTGTTGCCAAGTATTTTTCTTTTGGAAAACTGAACTTTTTCCATAATTTAAACTTGCATTGTATATATAAGGGTGTGGAAACAATAATTTCAATCTTGGTTGAATTTTTAAAGTTCAAATGTAATTAAGAAAAATTGAACAGTTGATTCGAAATTGTTTTTAGATGTGTTTCATATCACTAGTTAAGTTAGAGAATCGCAATTCGGTGTGAATGGTATACCACAACCACAGCACCTTGAACCAAAATATTGAATAGCACCACCCTTTTGTGTTACCCCAAACTGAAGTTCCTTTCGAGTTGCATTCACCAACATACGTATCTTTCCTGAACGACCGGGCCAAGAGAAGGATTAACTCAAATTTATTGAACTTTGTTTTTATGAGATTGTATTTGATTTCATCAGACAAAATGTATCCAATTTTGGGCTATAGGGAAGTATGCTGATTTTTCAAACTCATTTATACACTGCTCAACAATTGATAGGGATCACTTACTTTTTCTAAATTCATTTCTGAAATATTCGCTCCAAAATTATAAATTTAGTCAGATATCAGAGTATTTTCAGTTGATTATATGAATCACTTGAGAAAAGAATGAAAACATGGAAAGTTGGAGAGAAAAAAAGACTTTATTAGGAACACTCAAAATTCTGTGGTTGAATAACATAAAAATTTTTTGATGAAACCACAAGAAGGTTGAAGTTTCGGTTAAGCTAGTACCTAGGTGGTCCCCCACGAGATCGTCTCAAGCATTCTACCCAGGAGGCATAGTTTCAATCAAACGAATTATACAATTTTGGGGCAAATTCGTCCAAATATCCCGTAAAGCGTTAGAAAGGTCCTCCAGGTTATTGATCGGTTGTTCTAAGGTTGACAATTGTCTAGACATCTCAGACCACACATGTTCGATGCAATTCATGTCTGGAGAGCGAGCTGGCCAGTCCACCCTATCAATAGCATGAGTTTCTAGCGCTTCATTAACCAGACGACTACGGTGTAGACGGGCATTATCGTCCATTAAAATGAAATTCTCGCCCAGGGCAGCCGCAAATGGGCCAATTATTGGTTGACTAATCATATCGTGATATCTCTGGCAGGTCATTGAGGTGTTCTGCAGAACAACCAACTCTGTGCGTTGGTTCAAACAAATGCCTCCCCATACACATATAGAACCTCCGCCAAAAGCTGCTGTGGGTACCATAAACTGTTCTGCATAGCTTCGACCTCTTTCCCCCAAGCAAGAATACGTCAATCAGGTTGACTATTCAAACGGAGATGTTGTATCCTCCTACGTGCTCTCAAACCACGAACATGTAGTCGTCGTCTTACAGTCTGGTTCGAAATTAGAACTCCTGTTGCAACTCTCAGTGATCTATTGAGCCGCGACGCTGGGTAAGTGGGATTTCTCCTAGCATTGAGGATCAAAGACGATCTTGGGCAGCTGTTGTACTGCGTTGTCGCCCTCCCACATGAACATAAGCTAATGAGTCATTTTGGATGAACCTATTCCAAGCCGGACTCGCGACACTTTGCGAAACATTCAACCGCCAGGACACTTCACGCTGGAACAAACCTTCCTGTATCCACCGTATGATTTGGTCCAGTTGTACAGGAGCCAAATGTCTTCTCGGCATGACTGATAAGCTGCTATTGTTCTCATTTCTTCAATTATTGTCACTTTATGTGTTTGAATTAAAAAAAAAACAAATTTAATAACAAATACCACATTGCTTTTCACTCTACCTGTAACAGCCTACAGATAATAATCGATTTTGTGAACAAGAGCCGATGAAGCGAGGAAAAATTTGATATAATCAACTCAAAACATCTTAATTTTTCCTTAGAGAACATATAATGTACAGATATTCACGAGATAACTTGAAAAAAATACAAATGAAGAGTAGTTCATAAGTGATCCCTAGCAATTGTTGATCAGTGTAATTTCCTTAAATACTTCAGAAATAGTTGCACATTCTGTTATAATCCTCTGCCGAAGATCATCTAGTGAAGCAGATTGTGCATTAGACAACTGTTTTTAAACGAGTGTTAGAAATGAGTTTGAACATAGTTTATTATTTTTGTTCACTCGAAAATAAAATGAATCTTGATCATCTTATTTGTTCGAATAGCATTTCCTAAAAATAGAGTACATTTCATTTAAGTTATACCTTTTTGACCTGGTATAAGATTTCGACAAAATTCTTGTGCAGGTGTATACAACTCAATAGAATTCCTGAATTTCCGATAAAATCAATTTGAACATTGAATGAAACTTTCATCAGTACTCCATTGAATCTTCCACTCGATATTTATCCAAAAACAATATCAAAAATTAACTCTATTAAACAATTCGAACACTTGCTTTGGTTTTTATGTTTTGCATGAAAGCTCCTTTTTAAGAACTCAATTTGAGGCACCTCTATCGAGAAACTTGTGTACTGTCGAAATGAAAATATGAAACCCTGTTATAATCAGCGTTCCGAATTCTCCAAAGAGTTTTATTTGCAGGATTCTAACCTATATAAATTGCGTCCGGGAGAACTTCCATAAGTTGCTACATCTCGATAAGCACAAGATTTATGTGTTAAGAGATTTATAACAACCGTTTGTAGCAAGCACACTACCAGAATGGCCTCAGGGGTAAGGACTAACTGGTTCATCAATAACGACATAACGAAATCGAACTCCGGCGTATCCACGCGTGGCAGTCATAGAGGAGGCGAAGGAGGAGGCTGCACGGAGGCCTCAAATGCGAACAAAATATCCCCATCCTAGGAGACATCATCAGCGGAAACCAAATTAGGTATGAAATCTCAGAGACGTATAACTTCCGTTCTATCCTCGGCATACTGTCAAGCAACGTGGCTCATGTACGAATGATGGAATATTTCAACAGCCGGGACGTGCTTAATTCGGTTCCGAGAATATCGTTTTACTTGATGAAATTTCATTTCATATTAACCCTTAGGAATTCATATTAAATTTGAGAAGGGGACTTAATTGACTTAAATTATCGATAATATACCGGGCGAGTTTTGGGGGGTAAATCCGTTAGATTTGGGAATTGCATAAATTTTTTCAATCCTTACATAATCTTGTAACGATTCAATTAACGCGAATCTAAACAGTCTGACTAATTCTTTAGGATCCTTGAATCTGCAATGAAAGTAGGTTTTTACGTTAAATCGGTATTTTTATAAGAACATTTCATTGAATAAAATTTTAAGCCTGCATCTCAGTCAATTTCTAGAGGGTGAACAACCAAATGCATGCAAAGGTGAAGTGATGTCATAAATTAAAAAAAAGGTTACAATGGCGACAATGATTGAAGTATTGTGTTCAGATGCACGTTTTAAAGTAGTGAATTGAAGATCAGTTGGCAGATTTGTACGAGAAAAATAAATTCAGAGCAGATAGATCATGCACCAACGGAACTTAAAATTTGAGTTTTCTCGAATCACAAAGAATTAACGACACCGTTTCTTTCATTGGATTATAGTCCTACATATAGCGAGAAGTGGCGTTTATAACACTTATCTTAAAGTAATCAAGACACTGTACGAGTACTCTGATATCACTATTCTCAAGTTCGGTGAAACTCGGCACGCATCTATCTAGAACATTAGATCATTCAGGAGGTTTACAAGAAAAAGCTCCATGACGCTTCTTAGAGTCAAAATGAAAAATTTGAATTCCTAGGAACTGAAATGTGGTAGAACGAAATCGAGGACATATGATCGTCTACAATCTTCAAATTGCCCATTATATTGTAATGAATAAATAACTACTTGATCATTTGGATATCTTTATTCGATTGATTCTCCTATTCCGAATTCATTGAACTCAGATTGGTGTCCTACAAAATATATTGCAAGCTTGGCGTATTGACTAATACCAAGCCTGAATGAATAAACAATATTGTTCTCTTTAATTTGGAATTAATATACAGGTTGTTCAGGCTTTACACCTCCCCTTCCTGAAGATGTCCGTTACAACGGCCGATTGTAAGGACATCCAGGAATGTGAATTGTGAAACAAGCAATCAAATTAAGGAATAAAGACATAACAAAAAGACATAACTAGGTACATATTACAACTCTGCTACATCTAGAATCACTATTAACTATCTACTACAATAAGGTATCGCTTCAACTAAAACTAGAGATTGTTATAACCCTACAATTATACCTAAATAATAAAATAACATGATAAGTAGTAATTTAATCAATAACACAAAAGTTCATCAATAGGGTGGTTGCAACCGTCGGGGACATAATAAAATAGTCAATAGGTATACCTCTTTACTGCGCAGGGAAATATTTTTTTTCACTCTATTTTTATGCATGGTAATATGCCTACCCTTGTCATCCTCAATTGTGCAGTTGACACCTTGTGTTTCAATTACTTTGAAGGGGCCGTCAAACCATGAATTCAATTTTTTCTATCTTCGTTTGACGTCAGCACGAGATCACCAGGAACCAAACTTAAATTGTTTGATTTTTGGTCTAATTTTGATTTCGCTCCTTCTTTACTTTGTCTAGGAAATTTTTAGTTCTATTCAAGGCAAACTGAAGTCTGTAACGAGTTTCCTGGTCAAAGGCATCAAGATTGTATACTGGATCTATGCGAACTTTTGTGAACAATTCAGTATCTAGGTTTGCTTTCCTTGCGAAGACTAGTTCAAAAGGTGTATAGTTATGATAAGTACTTGGAGTAGTATTATAGCAGAATGCAAAATGTCTGGTCCAGATATCCCAGTCTGTAACTGTTTCGTTCACATACATCCGTATAAACTCATTTAGAACACGATGATTCCTTTCACAACCGCCTATAGTTTGGCTGTGGTAAGCTGTTGAGGTTTTATGACCCGAATTTAACAATTTAATAACATTTGTGAATACTTCGTTCTTATATTCGGTGCCCATGTCAGTTCTAACCTCCTTCATGGGGCCGTATATCAGAACAAAGTCATCTACTATTGCCCTCGCCACAGTTTTGGCTTCTTTATTGACAATTGGTATGATGGTTACATATTTCGTCAGTTCGCATTGAATAGTTACTGCATAAGAATTTCCAATGTTTGATTTTTGAAAAGGACCTATTGTATCAATGGATACAATGTCAAAAGCTCTTTGCGGTGTGGGAGTCAAGACTAGTGGTTCTATATGACCTTTACCTTTTTTATTGATTTGACACTTATGACACTCTCTTGTGTATTTAGCTACGTCACGCGACATGCCTTTCCAAAAATAGTGAGATTTCAATTTTTTGAGCAGTCTTTTCTGTCCATTATGACCACCGTAGACAGGATTGTCATGAAATTTTGTCATTAATTGATGTCGTTCTTCTTTATCCTTAATTACTCTTCGCGGGCTACAAAGTACAATTTCAACATTTTTCAAAATATTTTGACCTACTTCCTTAAATTCATTTACAGTGCACTGTGTAAATAAGGCATCCTTCAAATTCATTCTTAATTGACCCAATTTTTTCTCACTGGCGAAACGATTCAGCTCAGACAAAATTTGTGCTAACACAGGAATTTTGCCGTTAGTGATTAAAAACAAGGTGAGAGCGCTCTTCTTTCTTTTATGAATGATTGTTATTGTAATATGATCTCGCGAGATTGTGAATTGTACTTGTGGTAATTTCAAAACATCGAAATTATTCAACGCCTCCCGAACACGACACTCGGGTGTAGTAATGTTAGATGATATTGTTGAAGAATCAGTTTTACTTTTATTATAACTTGACCTTGACATTGACCTAGTTGCTGCTAGTATTTGTGAGTTATCAGCGTTTAGCTTTTTCAGATCCTCTATAGTTATGCGTGACAGGGCATCTGCAATCACGTTGTTTTCTCCTTTAACATATTCAATTTCGAAATTATATTCTTCTAAGTCTAATCTTATTCTCGTCAATTTGGAAGAAGGATCTCTCATTGAGAAAAAGGTGAACTAGTGGTCGATGATCAGTTTTTACTAAAAATTTTTAGCTCCGTATAGATAACATCTAAAATGCTTAATGCCAAAATGAACTGCTGTTAATTCCTTCAGGATTGTGGGTTTGTGTTTTTCTCCCTTACTGAATGTCTTCGAAGCGTATGCTATTGGAAGTTCATTACCGTCGAAATTTTGACATAACACTGCTCCGCACGCGGTCTCGGAAGCATCTGTAATTAGTATGAATGGTTTGGAAAAATCCGGATACTGCAGAATTTGTGGACAAATCAATGCTTTTTTAATTTTTCGAAAGAATTTTGACATTCCTCGGTCCAAAGGAATTGTGTCCGTTTTCTAGTGAGCGTATTCAGAGGATGACATATTTCTGCAAAATTTGGAATAAATCTGCAGTAGTAATTACAAAAAGCAACGAATCTTTTGATCTCTTCACTACTTTTTGGTATAGGGTATTTATTAATGACTTCAAATTTTGCTTCGTCCGGAAGAATTCCCTTATCTGTTATTTTATGACCTAAGAATGTTACCTCATTTTTGAAAAAATTACACTTTGCAGGGTTCAGCTTTAGGTTGAATTTCCTACACGTTTCGAATACTTTTCGCAAATTACTCATATGATGTTGAACGGAGCATCCTATAACTATCAAGTCATCCATATAAAGAAATGCTTTTTCGGGGCTCAATCCGGAAAAGGCAATAGACATCATTCTTTGAAAACTAGTTGGACTGACTGATAAACCAAAAGGAAGTCTTGTAAATCGGTATGATTGAGAATCAACACTGAATGACGTGATGTCTCTCGATTCCTCATCTAAGGGAATTTGATGAAAACTACTCAAAAGATCGATGACTGAAAAGACCTTTGAGCGACCAAGATTGTCAAGTACATCCGAAATTCGTGGTAAAGGAAATTTCAAGCAACAAGCTTCTTATTTACACCCTAAAATCTACCACTAACCGATATTTCTTACCGGAAGTTGACTTTTTATCGACAAGCAGTAACGGACTGTTGTAAGCTGAAAAAGACGGTTCGATAATTCTGTTATCTAAGAGGTTTTGGACCTGCCGATTGATTTCATTTTTTTGAGAATAGGGCAGCCTATAGTTTTTATATAAACTGGTGTATTGTCTGTCATTTTGAGCTTTTGAGAATAAAAATTATTTGTTGTTAGTATATCCGTTTTTAAACCAAAAATATCCGAAAATTCCGAACAAAGTAATAGTACATCTTCTTTGACATAGTCCGGTATATCTGAATTGAGTTCACTCATTAACTGTGGAATTCGATCAATGTTTTCCTTTTCTACACTGTAAATATAGAATTCATTCAAATTTCTTGTCTGAATTTTGGAAGTGTCGACCAGGGCATCTTCTAATGTTGTATTTACTATGCGAACAAGTTTATTAGATGGTGTTATTATGGTTCTCCCTACGAATATTCCGGGTGCAAGTTCCTTATTCATGACTAACTGATCCTCGGTTATATTGTCTAAACAGCGAATGTTTCTAACAACTTCGCATCGAGCTGGAATGAAAACTTGATTTTCTGCGGGGCCATTCAAAATTGGAATAGTTATTTGGTATTCGTCCACCCTGACTCTCATAGTCCAATTGCCGTAATCGATAGCAACGTTATACTTTGCAAGAAAATCTCTACCCAAAATTCCGTCACCTGGTATCGGAAAATCGTCGTTGACTACGTGAAAAGCATGTTTTAGATCGTATTCTTCGACTGAAATGTAAGTTTCTACAACACCCAATGATTTGGTGAGTTCATCCGTAATTCCTCGAAGGTTACTCGCTTTTGAATTATCCACGAAAATGTCTGGCCGTATTTTTCCCTTTTTGAAAATTGAAATATCAGCACCTGTGTCGACAAAATACATATTTTCCATTCCTGTCATTTGAGTCGTAAGAATAACTATATTTGACAGTGACAAATTGATAGAAAAGACATTATCTAATTCATTGTGTTGCTTTGATTTTCACCCAATCGGACCCGTTGGGGGACCGATTGGTTTTCCGAATTATTATCGTCGATATTTTCGAGATACCTTACCTGTCTAGTAGCATTTCCATATCGTCTGTACCCTCTCGAGTGACCACGACGATTTTGATTGCGGGTATTTTGTTCTGAGGGATTGTTATTATTTTGACGGTAATTCTGATTATACCTGTTTCCAATATCACGCCGATTTGAAAAACCTCGCCTAGGACGCCTATATTGCCCGAAATAAAGTACATTGTTTTGGGGTTGATTGTTCGAAGCACTCACAAATTTCGATAAAACTTCTTGTACCGACTTAAATGAACCAGCTTCAACGACTAATTTTGCTCGTTCGTTATTAGAATTTTGCATGAGTGAGCGTACCGTGGCTTCCACAGAGTAATTTTCTGCAACTTCTCTGGGCACTCCTCGCTTATATACGCCTTTTGTAGTTTTTCCGATAAAACTTCTATTTCGGATGCAAAACTAGCAGGGTCTTTGTGATTTTGTCTACAGCTCGAAAGTCTGGCTGATAATAAACGAGAGCTTTCCCTTTTATTCCGTTCCTCAATTTTGAAATTATATCATCAATGTCATTTTCCTCGGTGATCAGATCGCGAGCTTTCCTGTTAACCGTGTTTTGATAAATGCAACTGCATTACCTTGACCGTTGGTACAGATGCTTTTCAAGAGCTCTAATGCATCCAGAAATGAACGTAAATTTTCAATTTTGCCGTCGAATTGATTAGGAAGTAATTTACTTGCCAAATTGAAAAATTCACTTTCTGCAGTGGCCATAATTTCAAATGAGTTTTTACTTCTGAGTCCTCGTCTAAAACTAGTGGATCAATCTTTTCTAGGCATGAAGTTGGAACTTTAATCTTGACTCCCAGTACTTGAAATGAGCGTACTACTTTATCTCTACTATTAAGGAAAGAAGTTTTGCAAATTTGTTTATCGACGTTATCTAAAGTATCCCAAGTGTCTCTCAAAATCTGAGTTAAGTCATTGAATGAACTTACCAGGTTATCTCTAATATCTGCCCTTGTTGCCTCTGTTTTAGGGACTTCTTTCCTCAAAATTCTTTTGCTAGTATTTTTCAATGAAACTGTTACCTGATCTAACTTTAAATTCAGCTCTTTGTTTTTAGTGTTCATGAGCCTGTGACATCGGTGGGCATATTACTTACTATATTATACTATAACCAATACGCAATAATTGTAATATCTATGATGGTTTTTCCATCCTCGGACCTTAAACATAGAACTGTTAATTGGATATTCAACATAGGTAAAATAAGAGTCAGCAATTAATTTCTTTAACAAAGTATAGGGAATGTTGAGTACAAAACCTTATTGTTGTTCCTGAATAGTTCACTCACACCATGTAGTCATGTAGCACTCTTGTCTATACTTGTGCAACAGAACCCAGGGATACGTTGAGGTTCCTTCTAATGCGTCTCTCCATATTTTTTTCTTGTGAGCCTTATACAGTTTGAAAACCATATCCATCACCAGTATTGCCAGTATAAGGAACATTACAATCTTAACATCTTTCGTGATGTTGTATTCGCTCTCCTGCACTATGAAATTTGAATTTACTGCACCATTTTCCGTCACGTCTTGTTTCGTGTCCTTCGAGTGGGAAGATCCCATTTTCAATTTAAGAATTTTTACGATCACCATTTATGTAATCGGCAACTTTTCAACTTATTGAATCACAATATAGGTACGTACCACGTAGTTGTTAACTTTCCAAAATTATTTTTCTTGGGCAGGATCGCCATGTAATGAATAAATAACTACTTGATCATTTGGATATCTTTATTCGATTGATTCTCCTATTCCGAATTCATTGAACTCGGATTGGTGTCCTACAAAATATATTGCAAGCTTGGCGTATTGACTAATACCAAGCCTGAATGAATAAACAATATTGTTCTCTTTAATTTGGAATTAATATACAGGTTGTTCAGGCTTTACAATATGTTGTGGCTCGATAAATATGCTCTCACAATTAATATGATTTAGAATGATGATATGAGCACTGACATGAGCTCAAAATCTTCCGCGCCATTGTTTTAAAGTCTTTTCCATAATCTGGAATAGAGTAATACTGCTCCATCTGCTACATTGAATCAACAAATATTTATCTCAAATACAAAATAACCACTCACAGTTGTTTCTCAGTGTTGTTCAAAGCTCAAATTCCTGTCTCTAAAAAACAAACCAAATGTATTTCTAGTTCACTCAAAACCATTTAGAAGACCTTTTTCAGTGTCCAGTAAGGACTTTTAAAAACAATTATAAATCTCGGGGACCCAAACATGGGGTTCATTAAGCTTTTCAGAGAACGATTTTGGGTTGTACAGTCCGACAAGCTGATTGCCTGCCCTTATGTATGAAAATACAGAATTGGGATAAAGTTTGGCACCAAATTAATATCTTTAAAACGAACCGGGCG
>JARTUT010000537.1:0-80088 GCA_030674115.1 Micraspis discolor
TACTGTCACGGTTCTGACGCGCGAATAAGAGGACCGGTTCAGTTTCAATGCGACGCGACGCCACTGGATATTTTTCATTTGAACATAATTCGAACACAAATGGTTCGATAAATGTAATTTTGTTATATAAATATATATAGTTGATAGGTGAACAAGAAATAACGTATATGGTAAATTTTGTTGAACATCTCTCATTATATTTTATGAATGCTGTAAACCATTTATAACGTTATAAAGCGCTCCTCCAATTTGATATAGTTTATAAAGGAAAACTCCTTCCATTTTCAATTTTACGTATTTATAAGATCTCTTACGAATTTGAATAAATATTTGTTATTTGGATGATTATAGAAAATTTACCCAATTTCGTGATTTTCTTTCACTTTTTCTAAGTGTCCATCTAGTTTTAGGGAGCTTTTTTTATAAATCAAGTGGCGCCTTAAAGAAAGAAAATATACCTATTCATTAAAATCTAACGCCGACCCCTCACCGAACGTAGAGCTAGCGGCCTTCCTAAATACTAAATACATTTTCTAGTAATTATCTCAGTTGGAACGTGATGGTACTTTTCCTTTAGCTTTATGCTGAAAGTATTCTAATTTATTTTTTCAACTCCTAATTATACAGGGTGTTAAACATGTGAGCAATGAAATGTATAACATAGTCCACCCCTGATAAACTAAACGAGCTAATTATGTTTCAGGGCAGTATTTCCAGAGATCCTTGCTACTGTTTATCGTATCAAATTTTCATTAAATTATGTCTAGTAGACCAGTGGCGTCCTTTAGGAGGCCGTACCTCCGTATGGAGGGCCGCCAGGAAAAAATTTAGGGAATCTTGTCATCTTATTTTTTAATGTTCTATCTGAATCTCACACATTGTCCCGGATACCATGTAGAGAGTGAGTCTTTGAATACTACAAGAATTAGAAGCTTGCATTTTTTTTTTCCAACTATTTCTCAATGTTCACCCTTCTACAACAGATACGTATGAAAAGATGACATTTTGATTTCATTTCTTACACACCAACACTCGGAAGCCACTACCGTAGTGTCATTTGCGAATATTATTACTATTCCAACATAGATATATTCTGGTACTTCATTCACAAAAATTTAGAACAGCAGTGGTCCCAGCACGGACCCCTGAGGTACAATGTCCTTATTACACTGTTCATATCTCAGGTCGGTAGTTTCAGATATTTTGTGTGTGACTTTCTCTTTTGAATAGGTATTCCTAGTTCCACATCATTTGGACATTCAGCTGTTTGAAAGATAAAAAGATAGAATTGATCAAATTGGCCAGGGGTTCAACCAGGCACTGGCGAAGACACTCGAAGAGTTTGAAAGAAAATCTATACGGTTAAGAGTCATGTGTACTTCATTTCATAAATTACAGTTTCAACTTCATTCTTATAGACATCTGATATATAACAACTTGTACAACCCTCAGAAGGCAATGTACAGCTTTGAGATTAATTATTTCCGTATCTAGCTGGCAACAGTAGAAAGGTAGTGTCCAAAAGCATTAACGACATCTTCAGCGTTCGATATTATGTTGTCAGCGAAGTACGAAGTAATCTGCTCAGTTAGCAATTTTTATTTCAATCCAAATTAACGAGTTTCTAGATATGTTTTCTGTTCGGTACTGCTATTAGCTATTTATAGGTAAGTTATTATGGTATCGTTTAGAATTGAGAAATAATTTATTATATTGCTTACTTTCGGACAGATAGCGGTGATACAAGTCAGCATTTCGCTAATTATTTGACAGTCAAAAGCGATTTCTTACTTCTCTTCACCGCGTTATGAGTTCATTCGATATCTACAGTTTTTTTGACAGAATTTCTGTACTCTTCCCAATTACTTTCTACCTAAAAATTAAGAGATCGTGCAAGCAGCAACCGCCTGATATAGTCCATGTGTTATCATTGATAGAAGCCCAGATCATTTCTTGGTACGGAATCCGCCTAATTTGACTAGGTTAACTTGACTGATTAGATGTTTCACATCTAATCCTACATAGCTGAGCCAAGTGGCCACAAAACTTGGTTGCATCACAAATCCAGATGATTGGTCAATATTTGTCACCATTTAATCAAACTAAACTGACATCCTTCACCATTTTGATTGAGATATATATTTTGGTTGGGTTATTTGTAGTTATTCTTAAACCGAAGATATTGAACAATTGAATTAGGACGTTACTTTCATGCTTATTTCACATAACAACATTCAGAATGCATGTCAACAGCAAATAAACTGGTATTAATCGTTTTAACAGTATATTTTGTTTTATCGTATAGCAATCCTATTTCCTCCACATTTGTGCACCATCCTAGTGTAGTTAGCCCCTGTGTATATACAGGGTGTAACTAAATAAGTGTAAAATATTTAAGGAGGTGATTCCTCATCGAAAAAAAGATGGGACCTTTCATATAAAGAAACTTCATTGGAGCATCCCTTGTTAAGATACAGCCCCCCAAAGGGAGTACATAAAATTTGTATAACAATTTTTTTGACAAGCACCAAAAAAGTTACAATATTGAAATTACCCTAACGTTTCCTACTAACAAAAAGACACTTATCCAATTATTTATTTCGTTTGCCCCATGGTGGGAAACGGAACCCCTAAAACTTATTCCCAATGAAACTTTTTGTCTTATTATTTGTTTACCATTAAAAAATTTATTTCCGATAGCCTGTTTCATTCCAAACAAAACATATCCCATGAGTTTTCTGCCCAAAATAAACCAGTTCGCAGCAAAAAATTATTTTACGAACAACTTAGGTCTTCCACCCTGTAGACAAACTTTTCTACAAAAACTATTTCCTCTCTCAGTTCTCCAGTCTCTAAGGGAAACATCTGTTGATACGCCGCAAAATTCATCTTCGGCAGAATTGGCTCAGTTCTTCGGTAAATTTTCTACTCCGGTAAATTTTGCTGTGAAAATCAATTTCATAAGGTCTCCAGCCAATAATGTTCCTCAAGTTCCAGCGATCTCTGAATGATTTGACTCTCAAAACGATAATAATTTTAGAGAAGAAAAAATATCCATGAAAAAAAGAACTCAATGCTACCGATAATTCGATAAAAATTTATCAAGGAAATCTATAAACTGAGAAACAAGAAATAAACTAATCATTGAGCAACAAATTAAAGCAAACATATTGAAACAGTCAGGAAAGTGAGCCGATTCATCAGATAGCTCTCTGGAAAATATATGGAGAACTGAAGATGGCAGTCCGACAAGGAATGCACGAGACCTTTGCCAACTCCTATATATAAAACAATTAAATACTACATTAAAAATTGAATTAAATCTGGTCTGAACAAAAACAGGACTCATTGAACTTTATAAAACTCTACAAACTCTCTATTTGAAACTAGATTTCAATTCAAGATGGACCGATACATGCACTTTCCATCGAGCCAGAATCGGAAAAGGTCAATCGGAGTTGACCCCACTTCTGCCTAATGCACGTTGGACAGAAACACAGAGATCGAACTATGAAGACCTCGATCCCATTTTTAGCGGAGATTTCTGAACTGATCGCCATAGGTGAATTCGCCCGTTACGAGTTATTATCAAAAATTATCAATTCGGATTTCTCAAAGGAATGTCAACGGAAGAAGCGATGAAAAAAGGTAACAGATATCATCTACAGTAATGTCGATAAAAATATACCAAACTTGGCAAAGGTAATAGATTAAGCGAAAGTTTTCGACACAATGGGGCATAAAAAACTACTTAACAATCTTGCCAATTGTGAATTCCGCAGAAAGATATTCAACCTCATTCAGAGTTACCTATCTGATCGAACTCAGATGCTATCTTCGAACGGAAAATGTAGTATACATACGAAAATTTTCTTTGGTGTTCCACAGGATACAATTTCGGGACCACTTTCGTATAGTCTTTACATTAATGTCCTACTCGAATTGAACAGCACAGGTGAGGTTATTGGCTCTTCAGAAGATACAATAGCTCTGAATGATGATGAAACATGGGAAGATGAGAAGCAGAAGGCAACAGATGATTTGAAGACATTGCCAAAATGCATCATTTGAATAAACTCACGGTAAACTCCGAGAAAACCAAGTACCTAACGTTACTCTCAAACGAAACAAGGCAGCCAAAATTGGGAGTTCTACAGATAAACAACAAATTGCACATTCCAGCTAGGCAGTCCAAAAAATATCAAGGCATTTTCATCAATCAGCATTTAAAAAGGGTTATACATATGACCTTCCAAGGAAACTGAGAGGGATCCTATCAAGATTTAAATATTTAAAAAAATCAATAAGTTCTGAGAAACACATGAATATTCTTTACAATACATTGGTCCAATCACAGCTGTCATATGGGATAATAATTATTAGAATTTGATGTACACAAGAAAAGTTTTGAAATTATTCAGATCTATATTCTGAAAATAATGTATAGAGAAAAAAGATTTTCAAGTTCCACAATCTACGAAATTTCTAGAGTACTAGAAATAAAAATGATATTTAAGCAACAAATCATTCTGAAGGTCCACCAGAATGAAATACCAGTGAGATTAAGGGAACATAAATTCATTACGATTTTGTTCAAATATAGCTTCAAGAATTCATTCTATTGTATCGAAGACGTTGAGAGAGACCCGAAATGAGACAAATTTAAAAACGAAATAAAATAATGGCTAGCCGAGAGAGACCGATCTAGGATCCATAGAATGATAAACTCGAGTCGAGTGAATTTCGGTGTATGAATGAATACCTACTGCACTCACACCGTTGAGTAGGATCACACCAGGTTTTGGACAACGAGGACGTTGATGGAAGTATTACCGATTAGGACATTATTGAACCGGTGAGGACGACGAAGCACCGAAAGAGAAAAATACTACCTTATGGGACACAGAAGGGATCTCAAAGTTGTTTTTGACGTGAATACGTCTTTTAAATTACTTCCATAGGGACGCAATCCAAAAAAACGAACGATATCAAAATCGGGGGATACGGTTTAGTGTTGTAGCTACATATCTATCATCTACATCCAAATTTCAGTTACACCACTGGATAGCTAATAGTCCAGTAAAGGAAGGGCTGAAATCACTTTTTCTCGGAAAGAGCTGCATTTTTGATATGTTGATTGTTATAATGAAAGAAGCATATGGTCAAAAATGCAGGTGTTAAAATTTTCAGGAACATTGAAAAATCCTTGAAAATATAGAGAAAACTGCGGTTTTTCTGATATTTTAGCGAATTAAAAGGTTTAGTAAGAAAATGTTTTAAACAAAAGTTGTAGAGCGGAAAATTCTAGTCCAAATTATGTAATTAGCGTTCTCGAAAGTGAATTTGTATACTGATAAACAGCGTATTTCTTTAGTAGCGCAATACCAACGAATTTTAAATTTGGCGCTCGATGAAATGACTACCTGTTAAGGCCGAACCAAACATCTGGAAGATATTCGCCAGAGTTGGACTCTACTCGTTTTGTTATTGTATTGCTTTTATTACATGGAACCCTATCATATAATGTTGAGTTGTTTGAAACGGACAGTTTGGGTAAAATGATGTTCGGTTTTCTAATCTGATGTGCTAGCGAAGGCGATATAGATTCTTCAATGGAGGCTAGAAGTAATATGAAAAATAGAAAAGTCAAAAATTGGATGAATTATAAAAAGGAAATTTTGTAATTTGACGAAATTGAAATTGAAATTTTATTAATTCAAAAACTAAAATAGTTTTCAGCCGCAATTATGAACAAATTCCTAGCTGAATTTCCTTAAGATGCATACGATATACGAATAATAATTCAGACGTAGGTAGGTATGTTTGTGATAGTAATAGTAATTCTTCGAAAGAAAGAAATTTATTCATAGTAATGGGATAAAAGAGTTTAATTAAAAACTGTAGTAATTATTTGAAGAGCCATGGCATTAATGAATAATAATTAAAGTTTCTGCATTGAATAATATCAGGAAAACTGTTTTTTCATTTTTACTAATAATTCTTCAATTAAATGCATCAATCCCATTCGTCTTCATCGACATCAGAGTTCATTTATATTCTGTTTATCAGGTCAGAGACATTTTCACAAGTTATGCCGTTACACATTTTGCAGAACCTTGTACATTTCAGTCCTGCTTTTTGCAACTGTAGCGAGAAGTATCACATTTTCCATTACAGCTGCAGAATACCTTAAACAAATGTGAATAAATAAAAACAAGAATAAGCGTGAATTTCTGAAATTTTTGAAACTAATAAAACTAGGGTGTGAATGAATTTGATCACATTATTAAATAATTCCTGTGGAGCTACTGCTTTTGTCATCATTTTAGGAAGTAGCATACAATGTGATCTATGCCAAATCCAATGTTCAGGTTTCAACTACGGTCGTCCTAGCCAAACCTGAATTTGATAATAAACTCGTCTGGTGTGTTCAATCAATGCTAACTCTGTTGGAGGAAGCATTACTAGGGGTGATGTTTTCCTGGTTCCTAAAACTGAGGTTGTGAATATTTTATATCTCAGTTCACCGATGCTAAAATTTTCCCCACTTGTGTTGTACAGATATCTCACTATTTTTTCCGTGATCTATTGCTGTGATCTGGTGTTAGAGATCTACGTCACTGCCAATCACAGCAACCGATTCTGGAATGTTCTCTTTCAGAGAGATGGCTGCCATTACTATATCTACGTCGGCATCTTTTTCTGCTACATTTACTTCTACAATATGTTTTCGTAGAAAATTGGACAGTATTTTGATAAATGTATATTTATTCCCAATATTTGACAATTTTTTTTGTGTCATTGTTACTATTTTGTCTTTTGTACATCAGAGGGAACAACTTTTTCTTTTCGGCGGAATCGTTCATATGATATTATTCCGACGATTTCATCCCAATAACCGCTAAATACAATTTTACAATTCTGTCCCAATTTTTTCAATATGGACTATTTATATATTTCTAACACATCTACGAATCTCTTACTGTGAGGCCATACAACTTGGTGTAATAACCATTCACCATCTATAACATATATCATACCAGTAAGCAAGGATTGTAATTGAAGATGCGTTGGGAATAATTTATAGAGGTCAGAGTTAACAGTTTTCTTATTAATCCATATTCGTCGAAGGGAGATAGTGGATATGGCGACAATTCGTAAGAAATTGCCTCTTTTTTTCTTTGATCTATTCTCTGCAACAATGCAGATGAGTCTATAGAAGATGTACCTCCAGGAATACGAATTTTATTCTGGCTCTCGCATAAATTCTCAACTTTAAATTTTGATGACAAAGTCATATTTCACAAATTTTTTCCAACGATTGCTTCCATTCCTTTGCGTCCTTGAAATGCCATATGACAGTTAATATAGTCGCTACCAATAATACCTGTAGAAAGAGACATCAGACAATCTCTTTTCTCAAAGGATTATGGCATTTTAGCCAGAATACAATTTTTTCTATGTCTTCTTTATCTCTCTTCATACGACTTTCAGATAAATTCACGTGCTGTTCACTATTCGCTGTTCTCAAATCAGCCTATGCCTCCAAACATTCCATGACGTCAAATGCCGATGGCATCCCAGCAGGTAACGCGCAACAACACTGGGTGTGACTCCTCTACCATGCCTTAAATCGGTACCGAAAAATCTATTTAGTGTTTGTTCTATACACATATCACTCCAGACACCACTCCAAGCTTTGTATGTCCTAAGAATAGTGAAATATCCTTCTTTTGTGAACCTGTCGAATTCTAATGTATCCATCGTTGTTTCCAAATGCACCATATCCTGTAAGTACCATTGAGCACTAACTGCTAACATTTTCATGACACTGCTTAAGTGCAAATCTCAATCTCCAATACGTTCTGCTTCGACAAACTGGAGTAAAATAATCACGATCTTCAAATATTGAAGTGTTTCCTCGAATTTCCAAGTTGAACATACTATCATTGGGCCAATATTACAATCGCCCAAAGTAGGAGAATTTTCCTTCCATTTTTCGAACATCAATTTCACTTGTTTCTCAATTACATCAGTCGGAGTTGTATTGCTTGTTTTCAAAATATGAATTCCTATAGCAGTGAAAGTTAATATGTGAGCACGTAAAGCTCTGCTGAAAGCCCTTCAGACATTTTCTTCACTGATTATGCAGCATATGAAGTAGCCCAAAGATCTCTCAAACCACTCCCATCCATGATAAAGCCAATGGCGCCCATATATAACATCAATAAATGGAACCCTCCTAATCTCACAGCAATATTCCTAAATTCAGGATTGCACGACTGCACAATGATAGAGTTAGCTTTGAAATAAGGATGCTGATCGAATGTTACAAAAGTTGTTCTACTTTTATTTCTCTTCGTTTCTTCAACTACATAGAGCAAAGCTGTGTGTAATGTGGTTAAACTGGATGGTGGTGCATTAATGAATGGGAGTCAATTAACATGCGACATCATATATGTAACGTCTCGTGATAAAATTTCATGAAAACCCTGCCATGTTGGAATATTTTCTATTTCGAGAGATTTCGCACATAAATACCCAACATATGATTTTGGAACTTCAGGTTGTACTTTTATATGAAGTTTTGATTTATCAACGAACTCTACACTCTTCAATTCATCAGGATTCGTGTTACTGATTGGTATCAATTATATCTGCTTTTGTGAAGCTAAAATAGAAGAAGGTGGCATTTCCATCAGCCTTTTGGAACCTCCTTCATATTCAACATCATATTCTGGTGTAATGACTTTATAATAAAAAGTGAAATGTTCCATGATCATCCGATGTACTTACATTGTGATCTGCGTTATCAAAAACGAATTGAATGGAAGAGTTTGGATGCGTTAATTTTGCAGGTTGCATAATAACGGAAGCTTCATATAATTGAATATTGTGGTATGAAGCCGATACTCCTAATTTACTCATCATGTCAATTATCAAACGAGAACCTATTTTTCTGTAGACTTAAGTTCCTACAGCTAACTGAAATTTGGAAATGAATGTTCTTGGACGAACAATGGAAATTATAGAATGTGCTATTGTATCACGTTTCACATCTTTACTTGCACTACATTTTGAATCTAGTAAATGGAATAGGGAGTTTTCAAACTTTCCGGAATTTCAGATATAGTGCTATCCAAGAATTTACTTGAGAGGGATAAATTTCATAGTTATAATCTTGTTTTTTTATATCAGCTCCAACGATTTAACCAGCTATCCGTAAAATTAAATTTTTGATAATTACTGAGAGAATCGGGATTAAAAGCCAATATTTACTAAGCTCCATTATATTGGGAGATTTGTAAAAGAAAACCGGTTGCTACCCACTATGTTGTTCGATGATAATGACGTTACTATATTTCTCTTTAAATTTTTTTATGAAAGTATTATTGTTGAGAAAGTTTTCCACCCATAACCCCATAACTAACTATATAATAATCCCAATATATTAAAAACAATAAGGAATATTTCTGTGGTAATCCACAGAAGGAGATCGAAAAACTTTGGGTCGGCGAGGGGTTCAGAAATGCGATATTTCAAGGTAGAAAGGGGAAGGCTATCTCGCGAGCGAAGCGAGCACCGTAAAGTTCATGAGACGGACTTTCGTTAGGTGCATTTCACATGCCTATACGACCACGCTAACATTTTCAAAAAAATTATCTAAAACACCGATTTCCCGGTTTTTCGCGAGAGATGGTCCGGTAAAATTGAAAAAGGCTTTTTCCACTGACGCGATCGGGAAAAGCCGTTTTCATATGTGTCTTCCTCGAGAATCGGACCTTTGGATAAAGCTATTCATATCTTCCAATCGAAAGTAAAAATATTTTAAATTAATTGCTGAAAATAGCTTACTTCGGCTCAAACACAAATTTCCAGATCATCAGTCACGTCCGACGTTCACAGAACATTGTCACATATTTTCAATTACAATTTTAATCCATACTCCGTATAATATTTTGAAAATTCTTCAATTCATACGATTCGTAAGAACCCTGGTGAGGTATTCTCTATTAGTTTAACAGTCTACGATGTGTATTTAAGAAATTCAAAAATTTACCCAGCATAGAATCAGTTTTACAATCCCTAGCAAATTCATTTCACCCTGTCGATTCCTACTCTGAAATGACAATTGTCGTTGACATTCTAATCTTATGTATTGTAATCATACTTTTCTTTATGTATGATTGTAATCGTAACCAAACAATAAACTAATTCAAATGGATATTTCGCAGGTAGGGATTTGCATATAGCAGATGATATTTTATTCGGGTTGTACATTTCAATTTCCACTCCAGGCAGGAACATAGGAACGACCCTGTAAAATTCATCATGCCTTCAGAACAAAAAATCCTTCTTTCACCATCAGATATATCCATCCACGCTAAGTATTCTGTCTTCATCAATTATTTCATTACGTTCTTCCCACAATCAAGCAAAATAGTAACAGTAGTTGATCAAATATTTGCAATTCTTTTATTCCTGTTGGTTCTGCAAATTCCAAGAGAATTTAAATTTTGAATATGCAATTCAATATCTTTATCTATCAAACTTAGACTAGGTTAGATCTTTGAAATAAATATTCCTCTGATCATTAGGTAATCTATGCCAACTTCCATAATACTTCAATAAAGGGGTTCACCAAATTAATAACTTTTATTGGTGGTACATCTGAGATAGTGGTATTCCATAATTTCTGATATTTTAAGGACTAATCTACACTTCCATAAACACTAATTTTGTTTCACTCATTTAATTCTCACCATCATATAAGATTTTTTTATACTCAAGAGTCTAAGCTGTTTCTATCATATTTTATATATTTCTATCCGCTAAAATGTCCCATTATACTTCAATTGAATGATAGATGACTGTTTGGTCTCTCCATCAAGTTTTTACAAATACAAGGATTAATATTGTCTCTAATATTTGTAAAAATAAAGGTCATTATAACTAACTATATTATACTATCTAAGGTTTCTAAAAAAATGAACCTACAAGGATAAATATGACTTCTTATATTCTGTAAAACTGAAGGTAATATTTCATTATTTACATTTAACTTCCTTACATATTAAATATTAAATGAACTCTTAAATCATACAAATCCTCAATATGCATGAAAAATCCATTTACCTGGATTTGATGTTACTCACATACCTACTTTTCATAATTTATAGTCCTTGGATTTGCAGATAATCATTCATTCAGGTTATTTCAGTTGTCATTACAGAAAGAAACATAGCAAGGATCCTGTGAAATTAATTATGATCTTAAAAAGGGAAAAATCTTTTTTTGCCATTAGACTCATTGGTTCCAGGCTTAGAATTCTGCCTTTGGCAGTTTACGTCATCACATTCTTCCCATAATCAAGCAAAACAGTTGCTCAAAGATTCCATCGCTTTGCAATTTTTTCAGACTGTTACACACATTTCATTATATACTCTTTCTGAAGTCACTAATTTTGTTTCACTCATGATTCTCACTATCACTTAAGATTTCCTCTTATTATTTCGATAATCTACATGCACAAAAATTACTATGTGACCTTATCTATTCTCTAAATGGCATCTTCAATCCTACAAAGCTTTACTATATATGAAAAAAAAATAGTGTAGATAGCATATACTTTTTCATATATAATACCCTTGATAATTAAATGATCTTGCAACGATGGAAGCTAAAATTTTGTCAGAATCAGTTACATGCTAATTCAACATCTGCAGATACTTTCCTGTTTATAGAATAAAATAGTTATTTAAACTCAAGTGTTCAAATAATCATTATCTATATATTAATTTATAATATTACAATTCAACTCCAAAAAATATTATCTTCACTACTTCAATTTATACTTCATATCTTGCAGGTTTTCATCCTAATCAAAGTAAGATAATCTAATTTTCTATTGATATATCAAAATCATTTTTTTATTTTGCATCTACTTCCATTATTCCATTCATGTCATGGGATGAAGATAATCTGAAATAATTTCAAATGAATGAAATTTCATGGCAGTATCCCAGAGACTACTTATAATTACTGAAGGTATGGTAAGTTTCCTTGAAAGCCACGAAGGATCATTTCTCCTCAAGTGTCACAACACAAAGACAGTTCTTCAATTCCTTTGGTCTAAAACATACATTTTGAATTATTAGCATTAGATAAAAATAAAGCTTACCTGTTCCTATGCATACGAGAACAACTGATGAAAATAATCATCATTATTCCGTACATTCAAAAACTACTTAATTCTTTTCCTTAAGAAATCGATTTTATAGAATCTGTCAAAAGCGATCATTGTTTCGATACTGATGACAGATCACGCCATAGAAGAGAGTAATTATCTACATCCCTTGCTATAAGTGAGGCGAATTTAAGAGAATGTACGGTTAAGTTTGTGCAAGTCGCGTTCCGTGTGAATATACAGGGTGTTACTGCAACTCAGTGTTATTGGTTGCATTCATTTATTTTCTATTCCAAAATGCTTGTTCGTTTCGTGCGGCCCACGTATGTTCATTTCTTTCTCTATGGACGTATATTTACGTATGGACATATGTTGGAGCATATGACAGTGCCAGACGAAGGAAGTACGAGATAGTCGTAATTCGAATACACACGTCGACGCTCGTTCGATGCAGTGCAAGACTTTTCTTCGTTTCTTCGCAATTTTTCTCGTTAATTTCTACAATTTAAAACTCTGGTGAAAAAGTGACTGTTCTGGCTCGTGAGTGACACGTTCAGCCGTGCTGTAAAACCAACAGGTAGGCAATCGTCGATACTCCAACATTTCGTATTCGGTCATTTTTTCTCACCGGAATTTCATTATTAATTTCTCTTTCTTTTTCATTTGATTTCAAAGGCCGTGTCGTGCCATTTTGGTCCTTCTTGAGCCGCATATTTTCGAACCGCGTTTTCAAAATTATTGCGATCAAGCATTTTGGAATTTTTTCATTTCGTTTTTTCATTTGCATTTATTTCAATCTGTCATTATTCACGTGACCTCGAAAACTTGATAAGATATCGAACACATTCATAAATCCTTTAATATCTGCGCATGTTATAGAATTTAGCTGCTTTCATTACCTGAGAACATAGACAACTCTTCGTTTGTTTTTCTCATCTATGCTCATAACCTTGATTCAAAACATAAACAAGGATTGACATTCTTGTTTTTGTTTATTTACATTTCATTATTTTCATTTGTTTATTTTCAACTCGATTTTCAATTTAATAGATTCAATCTTAATTATTTGCTTTATTAATTAATTTCGTTCTTTTCAGTCGGTTAGTCTATTTGCTCTTTTTTCGAAATTACTCAAAACAAAATTCATATTGTTTTCTGCAGTATACCTTGAATAATAATAATGGCGACAAAATTGAAACAACTCAAAGCTCGTCGTCAAATTGTTATTGATGATCTCGAGGAAATTCTCAATTTAGCACAATTCGCTGTCACTGATGAAAGTTTACACGTAAGATTCAAATTAAGATGTGAAATACTTGACGATATTCTCGTGGACTTTCAAAATTTACATACGTCTATTGTCTCTATGATAGTATCTTCCGAAGAACCCGAATTGAACACTGAGAAGGTTATTCGAACAGCCTTTATGGATAATTATTACACCATCAGAACAACTTATGTTAATTTATTTCCTGTAGTAAACATTCCAGTAAAAAACCAAGACAGTTGCTCTATCAGTTCGCCAAATGTTAAACTTCCAAAGATAGTATTGCCCATTTTCAATGGGAATTATAAAGAGTGGCCTACTTTTTTCGATATGTTCCAAAGTTTGGTACATGAAAATTCTAACTTGAGTCAAATAGAAAAGTTTCAATACCTCCTCAGTTCACTTTCTTCTCATGCTTTAAATTTAGTTAAAGGATTTCCATTGACTGCTGAAAATTATGAAAGCGCTTTTCAGACATTGGCGGAAAGATATCAAAATAAAAGACTTCTCGCTAATACGTGTTGGAAGGAAATCTGTAATGTTCCAAAGCTACAGGGTGATTCAGCTAAAGACCTTAGGCGAATTCTAGAAGTTTTTGCGGAAAACTTATCGGTATTAAGGAATTTAGGTTTACTCGTTGACCAGTGGGACTTTGTTTTATTTCACATTCTCATTCAGAAATTAGATTCAGCAACGATCAAACGTTTTGAATTACAAGAATGTTCAACAGATATTCCGTCGTTTGTCAATTTGCGAAATTTCCTGACAAATCAGTGTATAGCCTTGGAGGCAGTAGCTCTTTCTCTTCCGTCGAAAACTCATTCAGTTTCGAATTCTCAAGTTTTGAAATCTAGTTCTCTCTCAATGAATAAAAGAAATTCGACTCTTCTCGTTCAAACGGAAACTGAATCATTCAAGAAACGTATAACCTGTAATTATTGCAAGTTAGCTCATAGTATTTACAAATGTCCATCATTTTTGGAACAAACTGTTCAAGATCGGTTCAAGATTGTGAAGAACAAAAATTGGTGTATCAATTGCCTCCATTCTGGACATAAGATTAACAATTGTTCTTCAAGGTCAAATTGTCGTACTTGCCACGGAAGGCATCATACCCTGTTGCACATGCGCAATAATGCGGATAAGGATTCTTCATCACAGACGTTTCATTTCAATGCTGCAAATTCATCGGATTCAGGCTCAGCTCAGGTTTTAACCAATGTTTCTTCAAATTCTACCGTTCTCTTAGCAACCGCTGAGGTTGAAATTCGTGATGCTTGGGGTAGATATCAGAAGGTCCGAGTTCTGTTAGATGGAGGCTCTCAAATAAATATTATAACTCAATCGTGTGTAAATAGATTAGGCTTGAAAATTTGTGATGCTTCATTTTCGATAAATGGAATTTGTGAAAGCTCATCTTCTGCTAATTGCAGCACTGAATGTACTATTCGCCCATCAGGTCAAATAAATCCATCTTTTACATTCGATGCCGTCGTGATTCCGAAGATTTGTGCGAAAATGCCGAGTTCTTTCGTAAATTATTCGTTTTGGAATTGTGTCCATAACAAGAAGTTAGCAGATCCGAACTTTTCCATTCCGAAATCAATAGACCATCTCCTCGGAGCGGATATATTCTCTTTAATAATTCGACAGGGTCGTATCGAGGGTAACGGTTTAGAACCAACAGCACTTGAGACAGTGTTTGGTTGGGTTTTCATGGGAAAGATTCAATCACCTAACATATCAGTTAACAATTTTCATTTGTCATTGTCTGAATCAGGTTTAAACTCCTCGTTGAAAAGATTTTGGGAACTTGAAGAAGTTTCAGAGAATGTTATTGTATCACCAGAAGATCAATTTTGTGAGAACTTATACACTCAGAACTATTCTAGAAATACATCTGGACGGTACACTGTGGCATTACCATTTAAACCTGATCAGTCAACACTTTCATTCGGTGACACATATTCTCTCGCACTACGTCGTTTTTTATCCCTTGAACGTAAACTTATTAAAAATCAGAATATATACAGGAATACTCTACTTTCATGCAGGAATATTTAGAAAAAGATCATATGTCATTGATTTCTACTAGTTCGGATTATGAAAATACTTTTATATCCCTCACCATTGTATAATCAAACCAAACAGTCCATCCACAAAGTTGAGGGTTGTTTTCGATGCGTCAGCTCATGTACCCGGTCATTTATCTTTAAATGATGCTCTATTGATAGGTCCTAAATTACAAAAGGATATTATTGCCATTTTGATGAACTTTCGTGTTCTTCGGTTTGTTTTCACAGCTGATATCAAACAAATGTATCGTCAAATATTAGTTCAAAAATCACATCGAAACTTTCAAAGAATATTGTGGCGGTTTTCTCCATCGGAACCCATAAAAACTTATCAGCTGAATACCGTTACGTACGGAGTTGCAAGGTTCAAAGGGTGGTAGCTTACATTTTCAGATTCGTTAACTTCATAAAGAACTCTAAAGCTCCTAGGATATATAGATTTTTCGCAGTTCATCTCAAAGATGCACTTTTCTTCATTATAAAGCAGGTTCAACGGGTTGTGTTCAAGGAACAGATCGATAATCTCATCTCGGGAAATCCCATATCTAAATCACTTCGAAAATTGAATCCATTTATTGGAGAAGACGGTGTTCTCAGGGTGGGCGGTCGTCTGTCTTTTTCTGGTCTGGCCTATGATCACAAACACCCAGCTTTGCTTCCTTCATCTCATCGACTTACTGAGCTCCTTATTCAGCATTTCCATAAAATATATCTGCATCCAGGTGCTCAGACTTTACAGTTCCTTCTATCTCAACAGGTCTGGATATTATCAGCCAGACGAGCTATAAACAAAGTTATTTCTCGCTGTAACACGTGTTTCAAGGTCAATCCCAAGGTGTCTCAACCTCTCATGGGTAGTTTGCCACCCTTGAGAATTAATCAGCTCAAACCCTTTCAATGCGTCGGAGTAGATTATGGTGGCCCATACTTCATAACTATGTCTAGGTCTCGTGTCTCCAAATCGTTAAAGGCGTATATATGTCTCTTTGTATGTTTCACAACGAAGGCATTGCATTTGGAGTTGGTGTCAGATTTAACTTCCGATGCTTTTCTTGCTGCATTGCGTCGTTTTATTGCTCGAAGGGTAGATGTAACCACATCTTTAGTGATGGTGGAACAAATTTCAGGGGAGCTTATCGGGAGCTTTCGAAATATATGCAGGGCGCTGTGTTGGAAGAGAAAATTGAGTGGGGTTTCAATCCGCCTTCTAGTCCTCATTTTGGGGGTCTTTGGGAGTCTGGTATAAAATCTGTCAAATCCCATTTATTGAGAGTAATCGGTCATCAACTCCTGACATATGAGGAGTTTTATACAGTCCTCACACAGATTGAATCTGTGCTCAATTCTCGCCCTTTATGTCCGCTTAGTAATGACCCGAATGACATATCTGCACTGACACCAGGACATTTTCTTACTTTGGCTCCATTAACTGCTATTCCTGAACCAGATTTATCACACCTATCTATCGGTCGATTATCGCGTTGGCAGCTTTTAATTCGTATCCATCAGGATTTTTGAAAAGATGGAATTTAGAATACCTGAACACACTGCAACAACGAAAAAGTGGTTCAATAGTAACTCGCCTCCTTATTCAATAGGTGCAATCGTCTTGATAAAAGATGATCAACTCCTCCCTTGCGCTGGCGACTTGGACGCATTGAGAAATTGCATCCTGGCGCTGATAAAATAGCTAGAGTAGCTACTGTTCGGACTACTCAAGGTGTACTGCAGAGATCAGTGGTTAAATTATGTCCATTACCTCTCCAATAGTTATGACATATGTTGATGTATATATGTATATATTTTTTTCGCTTTATGTTCGATATCTTTTCAATTTTATATTTGCTTTGTTTCATAAAATATTCTATTTTAGGTGGGCGGTTATGTTACTGCAACTCAGTGTTATTGGTTGCATTCATTTATTTTCTATTCCAAAATGCTTGTTCGTTTCGTGCGGCCCACGTATGTTCATTTCTTTCTCTATGGACGTATATTTACGTATGGACATATGTTGGAGCATATGACAGTGCCAGACGAAGGAAGTACGAGATAGTCGTAATTCGAATACACACGTCGACGCTCGTTCGATGCAGTGCAAGACTTTTCTTCGTTTCTTCGCAATTTTCCTCGTTAATTTCTACAATATAAAACTCTGGTGAAAAAGTGACTGTTCTGGCTCGTGAGTGACACGTTCAGCCGTGCTGTAAAACCAACAGGTAGGCAATCGTCGATGCTCCAGCATTTCGTATTCGGTCATTTTTTCTCACCGGAATTTCATTGTTAATTTCTCTTTCTTTTTCATTTGATTTCAAAGGCCGTGTCGTGCCACAGGGGTAGGAAGAATATTTTTGTTTTCTTTGGCTGGCAATTACAATTTTCTATCTGAGAAACGGGTTTTCTCGAAAAATGTTCTGTTTATTATCACGAATTTCTATTCTTACTCCTCCAAATGGCATATTTTATGGTAAAGTTGCGGAAACCCTTAGTCATTAAAACGTAGTTAATATTATTTGCTTTTTTCACTCTCGCTTCTTTGAAATGTTGTGGCAAATTGAAATAACAACTTTTTTTTAGGAACACAGTGATTAATTGTTTTTTTTTGTAAAAATTGCTGAACTTTTGCTATCTCTCAATTCTCTTCAGCAAGAAAATATTGCTGTCGAAATTTTTCATTACTTTAAAGAGTATTTGTTGAATTATTTGTTATGAGCATTGCTCTCTGTGGATGCTTTACTTTTTTCGGTTTTATTCGCGTTTTTTCGAGATTTCTCTGCGTTTCTGCGGGTTTTGTTGAGGCTTTTTTTTGTGCATTCAGATTTTTTGCGTTCCCTGGGGATTTTTCGAGTTCTTTCAGGGTTTGTTAAGTTTCTTCGAGATTTTTTGCGTGCTTTCAGGTTTCTTGCCGACCATCGGGTTTTTTGAGTTTCTTCGGGATTGTTTGCGTGCTTTCGGTTTTTTTGAGTTTTTCCGGGATATTTGGCGTGCTTTCAGTTTTTTTTTTGCATTTTTTCGGAATATTTTGCGTGCTTTCAGATTTTTTACGTTTCTTCGGGGTTTAATATGTTCTTTTGAGTTTTTTTAAGTTCTATGAGGTTTTATGGTTTCTTTACTGTTTCGTAGCACTCTTCAGTTTTTTCGCTTCTTGTCGTGTTTTTGCTGAGTTTCGTGTTTTCATGAGCTTCATTGATCTATGGGCTACATTGAGCTACCTGCCAATGGTTCTACTGGCACATGGAACAACTAGCTTATGGATCTACTGGCTTATGGATCTATTGGTCCATAGATCTACTGGCGCTCTTTCGTGTTTTTTCGTGTTTCTTCGCGTTCTTTTGTGTTTCTTCGCTTTCTTCCGTGTTGCTTAGCGTTCTTTCGAGTTTCTTTGTCTTCAAAGGGTTTCATTGCTGTGTTTCGTGTTTCTGTGCGCTTCATTGATCTATGGTCTATATTGATCTATGGGCTTATTGAACTACTGGCTTATGGATCTACTGGCCTATAGATCTACGGGCCTATGGATCTCCTGGCTTACTAGTCTGTTCTTGTAAGTATTCAAAATCCCGTCAACGAGTTATTTGAGAAAATGAAATTTTGGTGGGGCAATTATTCATTTCAATGCGTCACCTAAATATCGATTTCAAGCTAATGAGTTTAAACCCAATGATTACATGTTATTGATATCCCAAGCGAGCTGTTATTCATTCTAATAGACCAAAAATTTCAAATCACACTCTCCAGACAACTTGTGCTGAATCCTACCCTGTTCTAGAACTTCAGATGTCTAAGACCGCTCGCTCGGGTTTGCACTAGGCGCCAAATTTCGAATTCACTGTTATCGCCGCATTAGAGAAATACCTTAATAATCAATATACAAAATCACTTTCGAGAACCTTAAAGTACATCATTTGGACCAGAATTTTCCGCTCTACAACTTTTGTTTAAAACTTTTTCTTACTAAACCTTCTAATTCGCGAAAATATCAAAAAAACCGTATTTTTGTTTATATTTTCAGGAATTTTTCAATGTTCCTGAAAATTTTAACACCTGCATTTTTGACCATATGTTTCTCTCGTTATAACAATCAACATATCAAAAATGCAGCTCTTGCCGAGAAAAAGTGATTTCAGCCCTTCCTTTACTACACTATAAACAATCAAAGAGTTTATTACGCTAAGTAAGAGTGTAACACATCGCGCGGGGTAGGGGGCAGTCCATCCATTTGATGGTCATTTTGCTGCGTCTCGAGATTTCCATTTAGTATAACTTTCGACTCGGTGAAGCTACGACGTTCACTCAAGGTTCAATCGTCAGCTCTCGTCAAAATCTATCGATTATATAAATAACATTAGTGTAACTGTGAATATAATAAAGTGTTTGAAAAATAAATTTCATCAAAAAATATATATTATACTGTCGGCCTATACGCGTCGAAAGGCCAAATCGAAATACAGTGATCGTATACGGTTGGAAAGAGCATCTCAACAGCAAACGAATGGTACTCATAAAACACCATATGATCGAGTCAGCAGTGCCGGCAACGTAAAGTAATGAATGCGGCCGAGCGGAACAACGACGGTGCCAGTACATCTGCAGCTGGAACAGTTAAAATTACGCAGAGGGATGATGAAATCGCTTCTGTATCGACATCGGGCTGTGTAAGCGTCGATTGTGTACGATCATCATTTTTGTGAAGACGCATTGGGATGCAGCTAGTGCACATTTCACATCTGTGATACTTTTCGTATCACAGACCTATAATAAATAAAGTTATGATAGAGTAATCATATATTTAGTTGATTTATTTCCTGAATCCATTAAATGAAAAAGTTGCTATCATAAACAAAACATGTATATCCAGAGGACTTCTTATGATTATGACTTACATAAATAATAATATTTTATATAGAAACTATTACCCGTTACGAGACGTATTCACGATAAAACCAACGGCCGTGTGCCCCGACACAGCCCCACCAGTTTTTTTTATATTTAGTATATGGGTTCTCAAAAATGTCATTTGAGTTGAATAAGCTGAACACAGTTATCATTAGGAAAACTCTACAGTTAATTATTACAGTTTATAAGGTTTTTGCGAATATATATTCCTATTATTATTATTAACATACGCCCTGTTTCTGTCGAAATTATTTGACCATGTTTAATACCAGAAGGAGTTTTTTGTTTCACTGCCTAGTTTCCAGACATTGCCGACAACCTGGCAACAGCACTCTGTTGGGCATGTATCTGGTTCTAGGCAGATATTATTGGTTTGTCCTTGATTTCTATCAACTTGAATATTGTATTTTTATCCGTTACCATTTCTTTCAGATTTTTATTCAGTTAGTTAGTTTTAGTCAATTCCGCGTTCAGCTCCACACTGCTACTCAGGGTGCCATGTTGCCTTGGTAGTCAGAAAGATACTATTATGTTGAACTGGGTTTTAACATCTCATTACTGAGGAGAGCTAACAATAATTCTTTTATCATGTGCGCGATCCACCCTCAAGATATCAAGTATAGAAAAAAACCACCAAGAGAGATGTGCGATGTTGTCACATAGAGATATAAGTCCCGATAACAAAATGCCTTTAACAATTAGTGTCAACTAAATCACATCATTCTCATATCCAGTTATTTCTGTTTCCCGTGGGAAAAATTCCGCTTTTCCTATTCCTCAGAATTTCCTTCCAATAACCCACAAAGAAAGCATTAGTCCAACCGCAAAGGAGGTAGGCCCCCCAATAAAAATGTAATAATCATCCACATGCGTAAACCGCAAGAAAATCCACCAATCACATTTTCTAATTCCAACCACAGCCCCGCCCTATTTAACCGCAAACCAACCGCAAGACGAAAGCGTCGAGACGTCGATAAAGCCACGTACACAGGCGTCTTGATTGTCTGTTCATACTACGCCAGTACGATCAGATATTTCCACTGCGGAAAACGTATTTTCCGTGGAAATATTTTATTCTAGTAATTCGAACTAAAGATCCTTGTATCTTTCATGATACTGGTATGATAATTCTCCCAATATTGATGAAGAATACTTTGTTTGAATCAAAACATCCGAATGCGTGTCATCATCATTCGATGATGTTGTCATTTTCGATAAGGATTTCATTTGTTAATGAGACAAGTAGCGCACTCTATTGGATAAGTGGAAAAGTTCACAAGATTTTCCTCCCTCTTTCTCGCTTAAAGAATGTCCCTTTTCTTAGCTTGGAACAGGGTGAGAGAATACTTTCGGTTCATTTCGTTGGACCTGCTTAATATTGCACATGGAGAACTTCTCACGATGGAATATCGATCGATTGAGATACTTTGTGGAATCTTTGTTTAAACCGAGAGTCAGAAAGGTTTATGCTCATAAAGTAATTCAAATTTTTATAATCTGTTATAAACACAAATTTATCATACCGTGTCGTCAATGATAAAAATTTATTGATATTTCTACCGATTTGGAGTCATTACCGATATTCCGAAAATCTACCAATTTTTGTTTCTTAGAAAATATGTCAAAATAAAACTTTTCACCAAAATAATCGAACCATCCACATAAAAAATTTTTAATTTATACCCCTTTTTATATCTGAATGACTCCCGAAAACGCGAAATCTCGAGGTTAAATAATGACGTTTCGCGATTTTTTTCGTTGCTTCGATTCAAGTAATGATGAGTCTAGGTATAAATGATAATTGTATGTGCTCAGGTTCATTTCTAAGGGCTTTTTTGGTATACCTAAATTACCTTATATCTGAAGATTTTATTTTATTCATATATTAGGTTTTCAGTTGAAGAAGATGAATCAGTTAGTGAGTAAATAATACTATTTTAAAATTTCTCATTGTAGATTTAAGTCAAGGAAAAAAGCTATAGTGTTATGGATTTCCCTCTCTATGCCATAGATTTCTGGTAGGCATTTCTTTAGATATAGTACGCAGTTTTGGCAACGCTGATATTTTGACGGAGGGTTTGCTGAACATTCCTATTCAATGAGTTATTCGAATTTCATTGCATAGAATCGAGATCTCATTGCGTACGCTAAGTTGAACAAAGAGAAAGCCCAATATGCTCCCTCCTATTAATTCTATACTCTATGGTTTCAATCAATGAATAATTGCTGTTAGTAATACGTTCTGAATAATAAAGATGAAGAAATTCACGTAGCTTCAGACGATTGAAATATAACTTTTCAAGACGTTGTTGATTGTGTATTCAGTTTGTAGTAAGCAGCTCTGGAAATTTACAGTAATAGAATATCATTTTTCAGATTTTTTTATTCATTATCAAAAATCAGATACTTTTTCACCTAGTGATTTCGATTTGATTCTTGCTTACATTTTGAATTATAGTGGAAAAGCTGAAATTATTATAAAATTACTCAAGCTCTAGTTAATTCACAATAGGTTGAATTAAATTTAATTAATATTTAATTCTATCGGTGCTAACATGATTGAAATTCATTTTCAAATAAATATTAGGATTAGGAATACTTAATATTTTTATTGTTTTCACTACAAATGTGCCACTAAACACTGTGGCTTCTACAAGTGTTACAGGAGATTTAACTATTTTATACCCCATTTAGAGTAGCACAAATACCAAATGTAATCCAGTAAAACTTTCATTCAAAATGTATATATAACACCTGAAGAAGTCACAGTGTTTCGCGAAACAAATGTGAAAAACAATAAAAATATCTGGGAATCTCAATTATATTATATAATTAAATTCAATTAGGTATTATTTTCGAGTTTCATTTACAATAAAAATTATAAAAAGTGGTTTGAATCATTGAAGCAATCGTATGTACATCAATGATTCTTAGCCTATCGGCTAAAGGTCAATTTCAAAAAAACTTGGCTGATTAGGTACTATTATTTCATGATTTTGGTAATTATGAAGATTCGGAGGTCTTTAGTTTATCCAGAAGCTATAGAAACACATTTTTTTCGGGTCTTGTTTCTATTGTAACAGCGTGTTTTGCCCAAATGTCTGTAATTTTCAGGATATCGAATCAAGAACGGTCTCAATTTTTTGTGTTAGAAATCCTGATTAAGAATATCCGTTCAGCCAGCAGGCAGTATACTCCATATCTTCCAGAAGTGATGAGCTAGAGTTCTCATATTTTCAGAATAGGTTAATTGTTCAAGTACCTGGGTCAAGTTCGTTATTGGGTAAAATTCTTCGATTGGTTCAGCAGTTATGATGAACATTAAAAATTTGGTTGTCTCAATAACTCCTAGATTACTCATCTGATCAAAAAGTAACTTGAAATATTTTCAAGCGCAATTGAAACGAATGGGATTGTAAAATTTCCATAAAATCGTCACGACAGAAATTTAAAAAAAAATCACTTTTTTTTAATTACTCGATATCTCGATTCAGAATATGCCTGAATGTTAGCATTTTAGTTTTTCATTTCAAGAAATTATGAGATTACTAAGTTCTTCAAGATCTCGGAATATGAAAAATTTTTGGATTCGCAGCCTAGTTACTGGTCATCGATATGGTGTCAAATCACTGAATAGTTCCCCGAAAACATCAAATTTAACTACTTCACAAGTATTTCTGCGCCCGAATAATTTAATGATATTTAAGGAAGACTTTGTTTACCAATAGATAAATTTTCTTGATCATGTTGCAATATGCATTGAATGGTTCGAGAGATCAAATGAAGTAGAACTGAATATCATAGAACAATTCGACAATTACTTCGAGGAGAATTTTTAAGTTCGCGGAATGGGTAGGAAGATGATTAGTGAGGATATTTACCAAAATTTTACGAATTGAGTAACTCGTTATTATTAACTATAAATACCAAGTTCATCCTAATTCAGTCATTAGTCATTGAACTATCATCGATCAAAAAAGTCAATCGGGGAGAAATTGTGAAGTATGAAGAGAATCTCCGCGCCGTCATTGAGTTCCTTACCAAGCAAGGAAAATCAGTTTAAACCATGTTAGAATAGAAGTCATTCGTTTATGGAGAATCTGACCTTGGAAAAAGATGGTTTACAAGAAGCTTTCCTCTTTAAGCAAGAGGGACTTACTTCTAGACGACTAGCGCCCAGGACGGCCGATTGAGGGGATCAAAAAATAATACAGGAAGATGGCCGTCTGAAGAAAAAAGTTGGAAAAAATTGGAAAAGGTTGGAGTATCGGATACAACCTGTTTTAAAAATTCTTCATGATCAGCTCGGCATGACTAATGTGAGTGAAAGATGGGTGCCGAGAATTCTCAGGTCTTCTCAAAAACAAGAAAACAACAGATTGTTCTAGTGAGTTTTTGGATCTCTAATTAAAACAGAGATGAAGTATTGACTCGGATTGTTACTGAGTGTTCATCTTGATGAACCCGAGTCCAAACAGGACTCTATGCAGTGGCACAAAATGGATACACCACCACCAAAGAACTTCAAGGTGTCACAGTCAGCGTGAAAATCATGGCATCATCACAGCCTTTTGGGACTCTGAAGGGACTCTATTGATCGCTTACAAAGGCAAAGGTGTCTCCTTAACTAGAGAATGCTACGCTTCATCAATTAAAAGAGAAGGGGAAAATTAACCGGAGGTGTCCTTCTACACGACAACGCGCCTGTTCACAATAGACGACTGGCATTGACTGCACTGCAGAAAGTCGGCACCTTACAAGTAATGAAGAAATAATGCAATTTCTGCTTATTTTTCTGACAAAGGATAAACATTTTTTTAAAGGGGTAAATATGTTGATTGAGAGATCTAAAAAATGTAAGGGCTGCGGGTGAATATATTGAAAAGGAAAGATAATTTTGAATTTTTATTTCTATTTCTTACCCCCCATTCTGCAATTTCAAAAACGTCTCCTCGTACCATATTCCAGTACAATGAGAAGAATGGAACCATTCATTCTTATTCCGATCTATATTTCCAATTTTCAACCCTTTTTTGAGTTACTTTAAGTACTTTGACGAAGTTGAGTTACTTTCAACATCAAAACAACATTGAACAATGTCATCACTCAAAAAAGTTTGCGAAATATCTTCTACGAATGAGTATATGTGATTTCAAAACCTCACTGGTTGAAATAATTGAAAACACATAGAAATATTATACCTCTAAAACTGAAAAAAATATAGAAAGGAAACTAACCCCTGCGTTTTTCTAGGTATTCTATACTCAAGCTTTTTCAGGATGACGAAATATAATACCAGGTTGAAAAACAAAACTTTTGAAGATAATTAATCGATAGTTTTTTTCTTTGAGTTAGTTAATTTTCTCCGCAAGAATATATTCAATATGAGACAGAAGTATAGGAAGTTGAAAACTTTTTCTACTAAACCATTTTATTCAACTGGAAAAAATTGAAATGAAACAAAAAATATTGGTATGAAGCTTTTTGCATAATCCAATTTTCTCGGAGCATCGGAAATCTTGATTCAAAACATTCAATATTGATTTTGAAGTGAGACTTCTTTCTCAATATGAATAAATATTTTTTCAGATTGCGAAAATATATCAACCTTTTCTCTTCAAGAGTAATTTTGGATATTACTCACTTAAGCTGTACCCTTTCACCTCCAAACACATTTTGAACTTAGCGACCCCCATTATTCAAAATGACAAAAGACACGCTGAATAGATGATCTTAACTATAAATAACTATAATAGATGGTTTGGAGGTGAAATTATGTAGTGGACAATACAGTATGTATTTTTGTTTTTTTTTCACATTTCTTTATAGTATTAAATTTACAATAGTTTAGTTTGAACAATTGTTGTAAACCTCTGTAATTACTCAATTTATTTGTGAACATTCTTGTGGGTATTTGTTTATCTGTGTATGTTCTCCTGTTGAATAAATAAATAAATAAATAAACTATATCATCAAATCTTCAATCCTTCACCGAATAGAACTAGGCGATGTATCTAAGATCTGAAAGAATTCAAAACTCTTTCGCCGATCTTCCCGAACAGACCCGAACGGGTCCTATCTCTTCGTGGCCTCAAGGAGCGCGGACGAAAGTTTTCCTCGCTTGCTTTCTTAAAAAGGTAGGGGCAAGGATTTCTTACCCCTAACTGTAAGGGTTCCCTCATTACGTGCAAGTTCCGAAATAAGGCGGTAGAAGGCGCAAGCATAGTGGTAATGATATAAAAATCATATCTCTCCAGGTTTATTGGGTGTTCTGGATTGTTGATTAAGTTACTATCCATCTCGGCAAATTGATCATTTATTCTATCAATTATTATCTCTATAAAATATCAATATTCACCAATTATTACCTGTGCTAGTGGAAAGATAGCAGAAGTTGAGGCAATTCAGCGTATGATACTTAAAGGAAAATCTACTGAAATTGCAGTCTTTATAAGCCTGATGATCTGCATTTGCCTTTGGTGGTTTTAAGGTACTAAAAATGATTAAAATAAATTTTTGTTCCACTTGAAACATGAAAAAAAAATTTCCAATAAAACTTTTAAATACATTAAACTTACATTGGAATGTTATATGGTGACATATTTATTTTAAATTAAAATAGAGAGCCTGTTCTACTAGTGCCTTTCCTTACAATTGGATCTGGTAACTTCAGCACAATATCAGAAATATTAACTGAAGCTTCATCTTTTATGTCAGGGAACACAAAAGTTCCAGTCGGTTTAAGTTTTAAAAAAGAGACTAGAAAATCATTATTATCGGGGTATCTTGAGACAATTTTCCCAACAAAGTGCCAAGAAAGACTTGGGATATCATAAATAGTTAACACTTTGCCAGGATGATTAATGTGCCAGTCATTGAAGGCTACCTTGAGTTTTGCCTCAAACGGACCGAAAATACCAACATCAAGAGGTTGGAGTTTATTGGACGTGTGGGGAGGAAACGATAAGTAAACAATTGCATTTTCGCGTGAATAATTAATTGCTTCGACTGAAATATGTGACTCATGATTGTCCACAAATCAGAAGAAGCGGTCTTTGCTTTGTGCTATTTGTGTGTTTTTGAATATGTTTCAGAACCTCTATAAATAATTCACTGTTTATCCAACCAGATCTAGACGATAAGCCCAAAGACCCTTTAGGAACACCATTTAAAAAATGGCTTTGAAGTGAACTCTGGGAAACACATATACAGGAGGAATACTATTCCCAGTTGCAGTTATGATTCCTTCAAAGGTCACCAATTCGCCTCTTTCACCAGAAACAATTTGGCCGATTTGACGTTGAGTTTTTTCAGCCAGTATCTTTGGGGTATTCAAAACCGTTGTAATGCCGGTTTCATCGAAACGAATTATACGGTCAGCTGTAAAATTCAACCTTGTGAGAACTTCTTCTAAATTATTAAAAAATGTTTCAACGGCAGTCTTGTTAAATGAAAATGAACGGGCTACACTTCTATTTTCGGGTTTCCTTAGAGTAATATTAATATTATATCCCAAGATGGTGGATACCTGCAATTCAATTTTTTAGCGTATTCGTAAGCCAGCTGCAGCACTTTGGTCAATGTGAGCCCATGATGCATTTTCTGCATTTTATTATATAAGTATTTAGGTGTTCTTCTTGTTTGGTCGTAAATAATTGCTGAGAGGTATATTTAGATAAAAACTCACGCCTTTGCCGTCTGTATTCTTATTTTTTCAACTCTGTGCTGTAGAGTTGCAGGTTTTAAATTAAATTTATCGGCTGCTTTTCTTATCGATAATTATCCTTTCAATACTTCCGATATTGTAGAAGCCACAGAAAGTACTCTGCGAGTTTCGTTTGAATGTCCGAACCATTTCTCTAAATACAATGAAATAAATAAGTTTAAATGAAACATAGCTACATTACCAAAATATAGGGCACATTGATACGAATCAATGTGCCCCAACAGCACTTTCATCAATGTGCCCCTGCATACTGCAAGCGAAATAAATATCTCACAAAATTGAAACAATAAATAATCAAACCAATTGATGTCCACACAATGTAATAACATATATGTACTTACCAAATATTGCAGTAAATGACAGGTAACACTGAATATATTAGCTGAATCACAATCGAAAGAAAGCTATAAAAATTTTGTTGAAAGCGTCAAAAACAAGTTTATACTGGTCGAGCGCTAACCGCCGAGTGCACGTTGTTCCGCGCTAGTGTGCTTGTAGAGTGTATGGTCACCTACATAGGTGTGGCGGACGGCGGTTCTAACGTAATTTATTTTGCATTTATATTGACTGTATCTATGTGCCCCATGTATCAACGTACCCCATCTCCCCTACATATTTCTGATTTATATTATACCTTCCTTGTTTATTCCCATTTTTTAGCTTTTCGGCGTTCCCTATACTGCTTTTGATACTCTGCTCTAATTTTTGATGGTTTCGCAGTACCGAAAATGATAAATGAAAATAAAATTATCAAAATATATATATATATATATATTCAAATGTTTGTAATTGAAGAAAATAATCAACAAATTTATTGAATATTTTAAATATTTCCATTAGTTTAGAGGATATTTTTGCTTTATATCGTACCTTTCTTGCTTATTTTCATTTTAGCTTTTAGTATGTTCACACAATATCAACCAATGTAAATATTTATAGATATTTATAAATAAACGAATACTCAATGATTACGTATTCAATTCTTTTGCACTGAATAATTTTGCACTATTTTCACTGTCAATTGCATTCAAGTCATTTGTCAGTTCACTTGCCATTGTAACTATATTTATTATTGTTTGTAGGATTTGAAACTATATAAAAATAAAAGCGGCTACTCACGAACAAAATTTACCTATAATGTGCATATTCGCCACTTGCTTGTCCATGAATAATTCATGAGTATATACCATAGGCGAGGTGGAATGGTCATGGAGAGAGAAGGGATGAGATAACGAAAAGGAAGAAGAAGGAAAAGAAAGGTATTATACACTACTCGCTTATGTATACGACTGCCTCGCCTGCGCACGTCTCATTTAACGGTTTCATTCCACGGACTTTCTCTTACGGTTTTTATTTTCAGTTCGATTTCGCAGCATAATCCCTCCAAGCCTGCTTTGATGAGTATCCGTCGTATTTTGTCAAACATTGTGCATCCGGGTTGTGCCTTCCCCTCAGTATAAATCAATCCAATCTGGGACATTTCCAGTAGTGTGGAAGACTGCCTTGCTAGATCCTATTTACAAGAATTCAGGTGATAAGAGTGATGTCAGTAATTACCATGGAATCAGTAAATTGTCGATTTTCGGTAAGATTTTTGAGAGTATTATTTGTGATATCTTATTTTCCAGTGTGAGATCGTCAATTTTGGAGTGTCAGCATGGGTTTAATTCGAAGCGTTCCATTGAAACCAACTTGGTTATTTATGCCGAATATATTTTCAGTGCATTAGATGATGGAATTCAGGTGGACTCGATTTATTCGGATTTCAGTAAGGCGTTCGATAAGGTTGACCATGATGTTTTGTTGGAGAAGTTGGCTGCGATTGGTGTTCGGGGAGATCTTTTGAGGTGGTTGTATTCCTATGTTCGTGGCCGTAATCAGCTTATCAGTGCGAACGGTTACCTGTCTTCGCCATTCGTGGCTACTTCGGGAGTTCCCCTAGGGTTCTCATCTTGGTCCCCTGCTATTTTTGATTTTCATCAATGATATTGGTGACTGTTTCCAACACTGTCGAATTCTCTTAAATGCCGATGACTTGAAAATCTTCAGGAGGATAATTTCTGTTGAAGATTGTCTTAAGATTCAGGAAGATCTCGAGAGGTTCTCGGTTTACTGCTCTAAGAATTATTTAAAAATTAACTACAGAAAATGTGCTTCTATTTCTTTCACCAGGAAATCTAAGAGGATCGATTATCAATATCAATCGGATCAGAATATCGTCGATAGAGTGGAGCAAATTAAAGATCTTGGTGTAGTCTTCGACTCTAAACTTCATTTCCATGCCCACTTTGATTTTGTCATGTCAGCTTCAAATAGGATGTTGGGTTTCCTGTGTAGATTGTGCAGAGTTATGGCAGTGTTGTATGGTCCCCTTACTATTATAGTGTGCATAAGTTGCGGTTTGAGAGACTTCAGAATAAATTTATCCGGTTCCTTCACTTTAGGATGACTGGAGAATATGTTACATTGGGAATAGGTGCGATCCGCAGTGGTTACGGTATACAACTTTTGGAGCAGCGGAGGATAGTTTCCGATCTGGTTTTTCTGTACAAGGTGTTGAGGAGCTATTACGATTCCCCAGAGATGACATCATTTGTGCATTATCATGTGCCATTCAGAAGAACCAGAAATAGGCAACTGCTTCATAGTGAGGCTTTCAGAACTAACATTGGTAGAAATTCTCCTATGACCAGAATGTGTGAGTTCTTTAATGAGTATGTCGGAAATTTGGATATTTTTGTTTTATCCTTACCTTCCTTCAAGAATAATTGTGGAAGGATTTTTTGTCCTTGATCCAGGTTTTCTCTTTTTTCGTGCTTTATATTTGCCTTCTTGTAGGTGCAACTGAGGGTGCATTTTTTTTGTCTGTGATTTGTTGTCGTCCTTTTTCTATCATAGCGAAAATATATATTTATGTGCACATATATAATATATATGTGAATGTAAATTTTTCCGAGTACCGGCTCACTTTTTGTAAACACTTTTGATATTTTTGTTAGTCTTAAGTGGATGCTTTTTTGGGTGTAACCTGTTTGTATCCCATGTCCATAAAGGAATAAATAAATAAATAAATTGAAGAATTATTTAAAAAGGACGATTATATCCAAATGATGACCGTTGCGTTGATGGCACTCTACTAAAAGGGAAACGAATATTGGTGAACACGTTGACACATACCTATTGATATTGCTCCCATTTCTGACCTGATGTTTTGCTTCAACTGGGTTCGATTGGTGTTATTATCTAGATAAAACTTACTCTTAAGGTGTCCCCATGCAAAATAGTCAAGCGGGCTAAGGTTAAGGCTTCTGGGAGGCCAGTTGATGTTTCCTCTTCGCTAAATGACTTTATTAGGGTGTAATTCGTTAACAACTTCCATTGAATCATTTGAGGAATCGTAAGTTGCTAATGCTAAAACCACGTTCTTGAGTTGAAACCCGCAAACTTCTGCAACTCGGGGAACAAAAAATTTCGCAACATATCACAATAACGGTCACTATTTGCATTAATTACTCGGCATCGTAGAACTTCATGAAAATAAGGATCAATAATGCGTTTAGCAGACATAGCGGAACCAACCACGACCTTTGGGCTATACAGGGGTTGTTCATGCTTTCGTCTCGGATTCTCCAATGCCCAGTACAGAAAATTCTGCCTATTAACATGACCATTCAAGTTCAAATTTCCTTCGTTAATAAGCAGTATGTTGTCAGACTTGTTGAATTGCTGCAGAATTTCGTTCGCAAAATTCAGTCGATAAGCATAGTCCGTATTCTTCAATTATTGAATTTTATAGGCTTTTAGCTGTAAGTCTTTCTTCACAATCGAATGTAAATGAGATTTTTTGATGTGCAACGCTTGGATTCGCTTTCGGATGGATAAACACGGATTTTGACGAACCGACGCTTTAACTTCTTCAATGTTTCTTCATTGCGAATTGAACAAGGATGACCAGAATCTTGAATTTCAACTGTCGCGCATGTATTCTCAAACATCCTGATCCATTTCCTAATGCTATAGCATTGAACTCTAAATACCTGGAACGGCCCCATCTTAGCCAAACGCTGAGGTAAAAATTTTGGGTTAGGCAACCGGCGTGCCAAACGGGTATTTATCTCTTTCTATTCTATTACGTTTAATGGAAGGTTACTCTTTTTACCTGAGCAAAGATAACGTCTATATATATTACGAAATATTGAAACAGACAAACTCGATTCCGTTATTTCCAATGAGTATGACAAGGAGAGGTATCCGTTCTTGTTTTCTCTGCCCCTTGCCTCACCCTTGGCTAACTAATTGCTTGGACGGGGCCGTTCCAGGTATTCATATAGAGTTCAATGTGCTATAGTCACTTGTTGCTTGGCGTGTACGATATTCCGCACGATAGAGACGTTGAGCAGTTGAGCACTACTGAATGACCATTACGATAATACGTTCGTACACAAAATGCGCGATGCGTACTCGAGTACTGTTCCATCGTGACCAAAACTCCACAAAATGGCGGACGCCACAAACCCTTTCCCACTTCAAACGCCTCGTTCCGACTATGGCACGAAAACAAATACCCGATACCTTTTCTGGACACCTTGAATTAATCACCAGTGGTTCAATAAGAGCACCAAAGCCGTCTGCAGATTCAGTGCATATAGTGGTCAGTGGGGGATAGGAATTAAAATGTAGATATTGAGCATTATTTGTTGGGTCCTTATGAACAGTGGATTTTGGGATTTCATTTCGTTTATGTTCAAGCACATCTTCAAATTGCGTATATCGTACATCATGTTGTTCACAATAATGACTGAATGAATATAGTAAATGTGATCAAAGGAAGAACCCTATCTAATTTATAGTTCGTCCAAAATTCATTCTCTTAAAATTTCCCTGCTTCGTTTGTCTTCTAATAACTTCTGGAGCAATTCAAGCATTAACTTTGACTGGTAGCGAAAGCATAGCAAATATCAACAAAGTGAAGCGGATGGGAAATTTGATGAATCTTCAATCGAGGCATAGTTACAAAGAAACCGCAACATTCTCTATTCGCGAGGAAATAATTATTGTTGGGGTGTATTTATGTCGACGTTGGATTTATTACGAGTTGAAATGGGGTGTGTTTTTGGGAAGTGGGGAGAGTTTTGCTAGCAATATTCGAGATATATTCTTTTTTAGTTCAATCCCTTATGTTTCGCAGAATACTTGTGGGCCGATAATCATACGTTTTGTTTATTTAAACTTTTTATTTGCAGATTTGATGATGCCAGAGCTGTACCGAGTATCAAGCAGAAGTGCTTTGAGCAATAAACACACGAAAAAACGGGATTGTAGTCGCCAGTTTTAGGCATCCATTTCGACAGAATACTTATGGAATACCGAGCAGTTTTGAAAAAGGAATTCGAGCGCTAAGCCCTAAGCACTTCTCTTAAAACTTATGTAATTGAGGTTGTTCGATTCATAAGAAAATTTCAAACTTTTTCAACATCAATATGAGAAATTTTTCGATACAAAATAAATAAGTGAAACAAAAATATCGAACTATTCAGGAGGAACGGAGTTTTTTCCCGTTTCTCTGGAAATTTTCTGATATCAGTGACAGTGGAGAAAATTAAAGATGCTTGAATAGACAAGTAAATTCCATAAACATCTGGAATTTTTCTCTCAAATGAATGCAACGTTCAGCTGCACAAAGTTATTCAATTCATTATTTTATTAATTTAAACCTTTCAAAAACAAGTTGAAATTTTGTTTGATCATATTGTCTGCTTGGAGGTATATATATATTCTTTTGAACTTTTGGCTTACAATATTTAGTTAGCAAACAATAAAGCACATAGGTCAGGGGTTAGTGACGGGGTGTTATACAATTCGTCGTATGACATAAAAGCCTAGGGAAAAAACCCCCGGTTAAAAAATCCTGGCTCCCCGCCTAAGTGTGAAAGTACAAAAATTAGCTGAAATATATTTGAGGGACTTCTTTCTTCAGGAGTGGTCTTTTATTGATGGAGACAGAGACTTCTTTAAGTTGCCCACATCGAATCTGGAAATAAAAAGACAAAAGCAGAAAAAAGAACTGAAAAACAAAAATAGGTATCAAATTTATAACCCACATAAATAAATATGCTTGGACGTGAACGTCATTAGCAGAAATTTTTTCCAAATTCGAGAATTAGTGTGTTGATGTAATAATTTCCCATTATGAAAAGTAACCTAAGTGAATATAACTGCTATAAATGCAAATCAGAGAATGAGAAAATTCGTTATTTAACTATTTGAGAGGTTTCGGAAAAATTAAAGGTCATCATAATCACTTGATGAGTACTATTACATGATTTCTCTAGGTTAGGGCACTTCGTGTAAATTTCCCCAAGCAGTTCTCCAAAGAGAACTTTAGTAGTTCCAAAGAACTACATATCTCTCTTTATCCAATTCAACCTGTTAACTACAAGTGAGATATGGGTTATCCTAATAAAAACGTTGTTGTATTTAGTTAGTTTATTTATTTAGTTCGTTTAAGGTTCATTGATATCATTTAAGAATGCTCAATTGCGGTGAAAAGCTAGTTGCTTTTTGCAAGTCTAATTAAATTAATAATAGGGAAAAGGAATCATTAGATGAAAATAGAAACAATAATAGAACCTAGGAGTTTATGATTGAAAACACTGCAATCACGGTAAGCACGTGCATTACATATTATTCTTTAAATTAATAAAGTGATTTGTATTATTAAAACAATAATTGTTATTTTTTAAATTTAGGAAGATATTGCCCTTATTGAAGACGAAATTGATAACCTGCTCTTAGATTCTGGGTCTGAGTATGTACCTTCTCCTTCAAATTCAACTTTTGATGTTTATTCAAACGAGTTTACTGATCGAGAATATAATGATGTATGATTTTCTTTTATAAAGTTAATTATAACTAATTGTTTTCATATGACTTATGGGGAACTCCAACATTAGAAAGCATTAACCAGACGAATAAAAGAAGCCGATGGAATAAAGCCAATCCTGAAACCAGGAAGTGCAACAGAGCGAAGAAATTGAGAGCTGAAGGTCTTCCTTATGTCACAACGTGTAGTGAACGCCCAGCCAAGGTACCGAAAAACGTTAACTGCAAATCACTTTTCCGAACAAGACCAAATTGAAAGCTGTCAATTATTTTGGGCGTTTGATTATAATACACAAAAATATTCCATTGCTTAATCTGTTGAAATAAAAAAGATTCGTTAAAGCTACTTAGCCTCGAAGTAAATAAAGGCAATATTTTCTCCAAAATAGCAAAGGAAAGCTCATTTTTTCAAGTAACTCTTTGTATTTCCAATGGTCCTATTGATAAAGTACATTCCACTATCACACCTTCAGGGACATTTAGCGGAATAGGCCAAAGGGAAGAAAGCCTCCAACCCAGCCTATTGAAATAGATTATGTCAAAAAACACATAAATTCTCTTCCTACTGTGGAATCTCCCTACACCAGAAAAATTAGTCGGAAAAAGTATTCATCTAGCGATATAAACATTTCCTCAATGTATAGACTTCACAAACAATGGTTTTAAATAAAAAATATACATTCTGTTAGCATCCATCAGTATAGAAAAATCTTTAGTACAGAATTTAATTATTCCTCTTTTGTGCCCAAAAGAGATCAATGCATGTTAGGCAGCACATACAATCATGTAAAACAAAGAAAACCTATTAGGTGAAGAACTGAAGGATTCCTACAATGCTCACATAGAAACAAAAACAGTTTGTCAAGAAGTCAAAAATAAGGATAAAGAGCGTGCAGAATTTGAAAGCAACTTTCAAACCTTCGTGTTTGATCTGCAAAAAGTAATGCAGCATCCAACATCTCCGGTTTCCGATTTATAAATAGCCGAAAAATTTCGGTGTATAGCTTGACTTTCTATCAAAGCAGAAACAAAGAAGGAAGTTGTTTCTTTTGGAAATGAAATTGGATTTATTATAATGAAATTCATATACTGCTACCCCCTGGGATAACAGAAGTCTCCTTATTTTTTGACACCTGCTCAAGCGTAAACCGCAACCAGTGAGTCTCTCTTTTTTATACCGTTCTGGAATCAAGCCATTTAGAAGTGATTGAACATAAATTTTTGGGATCCGGCCATTCTTACATGGAATGTGATTCCATGCATTCCACGATAGAAAGAAAAATGAAAAATCAAGAGATATATATGCTAAATGAATATGGCTACATGGCCTTAGATATTAATACCTCATCAAATCGTGGAAGACCACGAAGCAATGACAACTGTTTCCCAGCTTTCGTCCCTGTCTATTATAGATCCCAATCAATGTTATAAAGTGGTATAAAAATATACCATCTCTAGAAACTTCAGATGTAAGAGTTCCAGAGCCTTGTAAATACTCATCGCAAAATTAGTGACATTTTTGGTGTGAATAATTGGCCAAATCAATCTTCCATTCAAAGATTAGTAAAAAAATTCGATGAAACTGGTTGTGTTACTGATAAACCACATAGCAGAAGACAAAAAACTGTTTGCGAAAATATTTTGCTGTTAGTGGAAGTGTTGAAAATGAATCGACAACATCCATTTGCATTTACACTCTTATAAAATTCAATTAACCCAGAAATTAAAAGAAAGAGACCATTTACAACGTCGAAATTTCGCTAGTTGGATTATTGAACAACGAACGACAGATCTTTTGTTTTTAAACAAAATTTTGTTTAGTGACGAAGCTCATTCCATAATGGATGGATTCGTCAATAAACAAAATTGTCGTATCGGAGGTGATGAAAATCCTCTACACCTACAAAAAGATACTGTTTGGAGTGCATTTTGAGCAAATGGAATCATTGGGCCGAAGATGATGCTAAAAATGCTGTTACTCTGAATGCTGCGCGATACCAATCAATGTTGAGAGACTTTTTATGGACACAGTTGAGCCATATTAATTTGTCTGTCGTCTATTTGCAGCAAGACACGTGTAATTTCACGAAATGCAGATTTCAATTGGCCTCCAAGATACAAGGGATGAAGAAAGGGCTCTCGAGTTTTTGACCTGAAAAAATGTGAATAGGATTTTTGCGTGTATTATACTATATGATATTATATTTGTTTATTGTTTTTCTCTGATCACAAAATATTTGTGGAATATTTCTCTCTGTAAATAAAAAGATAATGAAAATATTTTATTTTATTTCACTAACACCAACTAACATACTTGAAATATTGTTGAGAGGTGAAACTCTGCGAAAACTAAATTTTCATTCAATATGAATCAAGTGTTAAGTTAAAAAAATGGAAGATTATTTAAAAATAGTTAAAAAAAATTGAGTGGAAATTTTGAATGATTTATATTTTTCTCTTTTTTAATGAGAGTATCCCCGTTTTTGGTTCTCCTGAAAATTTTAATTTTGTTACTTGGGGACTTTTACTTCCAAGCAGACGATTTTGACGTTCCTCGTAACATATTGGCATTGTTCGTATTTGACATACCATATGGTTATTTGAAAATGAAACGGAGCGAGTAATAGGTGGTTTGGTATGTGGGAAGCGACAAGACACGTCGATTTTTTTTTTTTTGAAGGAGGAATATTTGCGCTCTTATTCTTGTTTCCGAGTATCATATCAACTAATTAATTAATGGTCATGATATAACATGAGAACATTTCCTGATTCGCGATGAGACATGAAAGTTGTATTGATGTTGAGATTTAACGGCCTAAGGTGTCACATGGTTATATCATACTGCATGAAGGTATGTTCATCTTTCCCAAAGAAATTTTTTATATTTTCGAGAGTATCAGAAATTTTTTAATCGCATTCTTTGGATTGTTGCGTTCAATGAACAAATGTCATTGGATCGTAAAATGACTAATTTGCATGTTGAAGTTCATGGAAGAATCATTTACTGATGATATTCTTATCAGTTCTCGAAGCAGATTTCAAAACTATAAGTATATTGGTGATGAGAAGAATCATTCAGTAGATATTGACTTCACTGAAATGCATTGTCAGTCCCTCAAGATTTTTGAAAATTTTTTCATTCGAAACATCACCTCGCATGAATTGAAATCTGATTAATTACAAAAATAAGAGAGAAATATAAATTCGAAATAAATATCTCTCTAACTACATTTTCATCAAAATATGGTCTAGATGAAATTTCATCGTTAGGTTAGTTTACCATCGTTCGAATCTCTGCTACATACCCTATTATAAGATGCTATTGCTTCGGACGAAAAATGAATAACTTAAATACATAGCAATGACAATGAATAACATCATTATTTTCGTGAATGTGATTGAACAAGCATAATTTCCTCATGGCAAACAATTTATGAATGAAAGATTTACTGTTCCTAAAACGTGTAAGTACGGTTATGAGTATAAATATTTCTGGAACATCCAACAACCGCATTATCATCGTAAGCAAATTGCTATCATATTAATCAGGTTATTCCATAACAAACAGGTACAAAAAAGGCCTGTGTATGTTCAACAAAATTTGAGGAAATGCGAACTTTATAATACAAGGTAGACAAAATGAATATTGGGTATTTGTAAGTTCAATAAAACAAAAAAGATTGTGAGCAATTGAAAAGATTATTGTTTATTTTTAACATATGAATTGGAGAATTATATGGAAAAGATGATGTTATCCAAATGATGATCGTTGCGATGCTGGCACTCTTTTAAATAGGAACGAAGATTGGCGATAACACGTTGACACATAGCAATTGATATTGCTGCCATGTCTGACCTGAAGTTTTGCTTCAACTGCGGACTAAAGTCCGCACTAAAGGCTTCTGGGAGGCCTGTTGATGTTACTACTTAGCGAAATGACTTTAATACGGAATAATTCGTCAACAACTTGAATTATTTGAGGGATGGCAAGTGGCCCCATCTTGCTGCAACCACGTTCTTGAGTTGGAACCTGCAAACTCCTGCAACTCTGGAACCAAAAACTTTCGCAACATATTGCAATAACGGTCACTATTCACAATAAATGCTCGTTAAGGACTAATAAGGTCTTTGGCAGACATAGCGGCCCAAACCACGAGCTTTGGGCTTTGCAGGGGTCTTTCATACTTTCGTCTCGGATTCTCCACTGCCCAGTAAGACAATTCTCCTTATTTATTTATTTATTTCTCAAACAGATTATAGAAAAATCTCCTTACATGAGAATAGAAGTGAAATCAAACATTTTTCGCATATCGTATAGTAAAGCATAAACACCAACATAACAAGCAAATACATATTCCTTTAAGGAATCATTCAAATTCATAATGTTCATTTATACACCTAAAAAACTGCTTGGATTTGAGAGCAAAGCCGGTACCGGGCAAATCTAAGAAATCATTCGTTATTTTCAGCATTGTGATTACCGGTGGACAATGCGCTATGGTGGTTTCACGAGTCACGATCTCAAAGAACTGGTTAAGTCGGGTATCTCGCGCAGGAATCCTCAGTTTCATAACACTTTTTATGCGTGGAGCGTCATAATGTTGCTTAAAAATTTTGTAGCAGATTCTGACGATGTCCCTGAGTCTCCTGTTCTCAAGAGATGTTATTTGGAATTCCTTCCTGAGGTCAGTTGATCGAACAACATTGTAATCCGGATAGACGTTATTTTTTTTCAAATAGAGGAATCTTAAATACCTGTTCTGAACATTTTCCAAGGTTTTTATGGCGTTGGGTGCCACACGACAGAGCAATATTCGAGCTGGTGTCTCACTAAAGTATTGTATAACAATATACTGGTTTCTATCTTTTTGGAGTTCTTACAATACCTTAACACGAATTCCAATTTTCCAAGGGCCTTCGCTGCTATGGTTTCAACATGTGATTTGAATGAAAGTTTGAAATTGTACTCCACACCTTCTCAACTCTGACTAACTCTCCGGCATCCATACAATATCCAAACTTGAGTATTGCGTCTTTTCTGGAGCAAGATATTACAACACATTTACCATTATTAAAGGGCAAATCTTTCCTTACACTTCACTGTTGAATGGCATTGATATAAGCTTGGACCTTGGCACAATCATGTACATCCTCAATCTTACGATAAAACTTTAGGTCATCAGCAAAAAGTAGGCATTTACTGTACCTCAGGTAACGTGGCAAATCGTTAATGAATATCAAAAACAGTAAGGGACCCAAATTTGAGCCCTGAGGTACTCCTGAATTAACATGGAACTTTCCTGAACAGTTACCACTGTATTTCACCCTGAATTTTCTGCCTCTTAGATAGGATGCGAAAAATTTGATGATGCTACCACATGCTCCAAATTCACCGATTTTCCTGAGGAGAATGTCGTGTTTGACACTGTCAAATGCCTTCCGGAAGTCCGTGTAGATTATATCGGCTTGGGACTTTTCCATTATACTGGAAACATCATGACAAAACTCCAATAAGTTTGTCGCAGTAGATTTTTTTGGTGTGAATCCGTGCTGTTCATTGCATATTTTGTCCTGAACACCGTTCCACAACTTGGCGTAGTTAACTTGTTCAAACAGCTTGGCAGCTGCGCATAGAACTGAAACAGGTCTATAGTTTTTTATTTCTACTTTCTTCCCTGACTTATGGATGGGTGTCACCAAAACTTCCTTCCAGAAGTCTGGGAAAGTATTTGTCTTCAGGGCTAAATTAAAAATGTAAACTAAAGGCGTCTGAAGCCACTCAGCACATCCCTTTATGATATAAGGTGGAACCCTGTCAATACCCGCAGATTTTTTCGGTTTCAACTATTTTACTGCCATGAAGAAGTCCCCCGCAGTCACTTCCGTCAAAACAAAGCCAGACAGTCCACCCACTAGTAGGTCAGTACCATATGTTGCAACGTCGGTCTTAAAGACTGACTCAAAATATTCCCCAAAACATTGTGCAATCTGACCTGAGAATGCTCCTACCGTCCAATTCAAACTGTGAAACAGAAGCACAATTTTTGTTGTTATTTTTTGTATAAGCCCAGAATGTCTTACTGCCCTCCTGTATATAGTTCTCAATATTTTTTACGTAATTTAAATAACACAATTTCATCAACCTTTTGAGATTATTTCTTTCACATTTAAACATATTCATATGGTGCAACGATAATTTTTTTAATTTCTGCAGATGGTCTTTCCTTTATATTGATTGAATCACTTCACTGGTGTACCACACAAGAAATCTTGAAACCTATATATATGAATATGGAACCACCGGATCCAGCACCTCATAGAGCCAACAATAGAAGAAATCTTGTGCCTCGTTTACATCCCTATATTCAAACAGTGACTTCCAGTTTATATCTCTTATTCCACAACTCATTTCAAAAAAATTACACCTCTTGAAATTGTAATACACATCACCGCTCACAGAACGATGAACATCACCCATGTCAGAACCACATTTTAAATCCATATTACAAACCAGAGCGGGGTGATGCCTGTTTTCTGGTATCAAAGGAAAATGTGATTTAGATATCATCGGTGTGTGTGATGCATAACTGGGAACCAGAATCAAATCTAATTTACGGCCATTCGTATTACAGACGCTATTAATTTGCTCTAGCATTGTTATATTTAACAACCTGACAATTCAGGTCAAAATTTGCTTCATCACTAAACAGTATGTTGATGAAGTTGTTAAATCGCGGCAGCATTTGGTTTGCAAAATTCAGTACATTAGCATAGTCCGCATCCTTCAATTCTTGAACTAATTGAATTTTATAGACTTTTAGATGTGAGTGTTTCTTTGAAATCGAATGTGAAGTCGATTTTTTGATGTTCAACGCTTGGCATCGCTTTCGGATAGATGAAGACGGATTTTGATGAACCAACGCCCCAACTTCTTCAATTCATAGCGAACTGAACGAGCACCACCAGAGTTTTGAATTTTAACTGTCGCAATGATCACGATGTCGTCACAATAGAGACGTTAATCAGTCACGAAACCCTCCCCGCTCGTTCTATACGCCCCATTCTGAATATGGCGCGAAAACAAATACTTTTTCTGGAAACCTTGTATAATCATTATATAGTTTATTGTTAGTTGTTGAGAAAAATTTTCTTAATGTACATTATCATAATTTCTATTACTAACTATTTAAACAGAGAAAAACCTCAAAATCCTCCGCATCCTTAAAAAATATTGTAGCCTCAGACAGAATGAAAAGAATTGATGTCCATAAATCGAAATGGACACAGAGTTGAAGACGAATGTGGCAATATCATTTTCAGTTCCATGAATTCACGCAGTAAATAACTTAGATTTGGTGGTTTATGTTACGACTAGATATCGAAAGGGCTTAATGCTCAAGAGCACCTGAAGACTCCTGAGAACTTTTGCGAATTACTAAGCACTAAGCCTTTAGTGGAAGTGCTCCAACAAGCAAGCACTAAGTACTAGGTTTCAAAAAGTGCTCGTGAACACAGTGATTGGGAGCAAAAAAGTGCTTAGAGTGAGTGCATTATTAAGCACAACGCTGTGGCACAGGACTGGTTCATGCAGACTGGAGTGGTAATTTGATGGATAGAAAATCTGAAACTGGGCACTAATTCAAGTATTATAATTGCTTAATTTCGCCTACAGACCTGATGTAGAATATGTAGGACAAGTGATGCTGATAAAGAGCTATTATTTTATTCAGAACTTTTTACATTCGTCATATAAGTATGTCATCTGGTGCCTCTAAAATAAATTTCTGAACATAGTTGACCGAAGCAATTCCATGCCCACAACGTCGCTATGAGTAAAATCTCAAAAAAGGTTACAGTGTTGTTTTTTCTGCAAATATTCATCAAGCGTTGGTACGCAAGTTCTTACTTCTCTATGGATTTCGGTGAAAGTGAATTGAATGAAGCCGCGCTTGTGGCTTCTACTAGGTCAAGAGGCCTGCAAGGTACCAAATAATCACTATCAATGTTTATGTTCATTAATTCTTTTTAAATTTCTCATAAAACATGTCGAATCGAACAAAACCGTTTCGAAAATTATTTCACTTTTAAATTACAAAGTAATTTCCATGGTTACCAATTTCCTATAACAATATGATCGCAGAGAAATTCATTTGAACTTACTTGATTTCATCTTTTATGGAATAATTTTCAATTTATGTTTTGAATGTGAATCAGGAATCGCAGAATAAATAGTATGTATAATTCGTGGAAAAGGGATATTTCTAAACTCCTGTGTGTCACAGTCTTTTGGGTATATTATGCTTTTCCTACTAATTACACAATATTTTATTTCTTCATATTCATAACAATGAACTTTCATAAATGGCGAAATGAAAACTATTTTCGAAATTAAATGATCATATTTATAGATTCTCCTTGCGTGAAGTGTTCATCTAAGCCCTTTATTCTCTGATTTATAGTCATCCTCCTCGCAGGCAAATTTAACAATGGGTATTTCAGGCTGACTATTACACCGAACTAGTTCACAATAACGCAGGCTAGAAGGAAATACGGGAAACAGGTACGTGTGTTAATCAAGATTATGAGGTTATTATAGTTCTCATGGGGAAACGCACATCTTATGTGTCATAAATTCTATGCGGGAGAAGATACTGCTACGTACAGGAAGGGAATGAATAGCAATTATCTAGAATCTACAGGGAGGAACTTGTTGGCGATGTTCATTGTGATCTTTGCTTTAGCTTAATAATATAAATGATATGTTTCTAGGTTCGCGCTACATCAACAAAACCATATTTTTGGCAAAGAGGCCAACTATTTTCGACTTTATTATAGAATTTTCATCAGGGTTCTGAAATGTTGAAACAAAACTATTATAATTTCGGATGTTCGAAACTTACAATATTAATATCTTATTTTTGAAAACTCATGCTCATTTTCAATGAAATGTGATATGATCCGTATTTTGTTTTAAAAAATTCAGATAGCACTGACGAGAGGTCAGATTGCTTTGGCGCTCTTGTTGAGCTACTTACAAGTAAATATTCGAACCATAACAAATCTATGAGCACTCTGATCGGGTGAACAATAGTCTTATCCCGTACTATGGGACAATGTGTTGCAAATAATGAACGCCTAATGAATGAACAAACCTATATCCCTAATTAAAAATAACTATTCATAATTTTCCCCAAGTTTTGTTCGAAGCTATAATTCCCTTTTCCTAAAAACTGACGTCAGTGCTTTTCTGAATTTTGACAACGTATCGAGATTGATGATTGATTGATCTCTATGATTTCCCGTTATGAAAAACTTTGATTAATATTACACCAACTGACACTGATTAATGAGCCCGGCATTTGTCAATCGAATATCGATCTGTGATGGGCATCGTTCAAAGAAAATTATCGGGACGTATATCGTTTTTCTTTTCTCTTGAGAAAATGAAAAAAATTATCATATATTTAGATGGAAGAGAGCCACGGCAATGAAATTTGAGGATAAGTAAGATATCGATCACCTCAATATATTCACGAATTTTTATTGAATTCCGAGAAATATCTTATGAGATAGTGCGGATTAAAAAATTTTTTTTTGGGAATTTTTAAAAATTTTCTAGCGTGACGATTTCTGCGAAAATTTGCGAGCCGTTTTTTTGGAGCCTTCATCAACAATATTTCAAGTGTCAACTTGATCGTATGGATATTCTAGTAGTTATTGAGGAAACAAATTTTCAGATGCTCAGAACTACTGAACCATCCGACGGATTTGACCCACTAACGAACTTGACCGAGATATTTGGAGAATTAACCTATTCTGAAAATATGAAAGCTCTAGCTCAGCTTTTTTGGATGCTAGAGAGGATACGGCCGGCCAGCCGGCCGGACAGACTCGACTTTTTCCACGGATTCTTCATCGGGGAGTCGAACCCAATCGATTGAGACCATTTTCGGCTCGATGTTCCAATATAACAGACATTCGGGCAAAATGATAGGCACTCTGTTCGGGTGAACAAGAGCGCCAAAAATATTAGAAATGATTCACATACAAGTAAATAACGAAAACGTAGTGAATGACAAACAAGACACGATAAATCTCAGTCACGTATACATGCCAATACAGAGAAGATCACCAAATAAAAGAAGAAGAGAAGATAAATAAAATTCCCCCGACAATTGACATTGACATAGATTAAAAGACAATACCGACAACCGAAACAACGGCGAAAATAGTGAGATATTCACACAGTTTTTTTTTTAATTATATATTTATACATGAGGTTTTAGATGTTACTTTATATTATTTCTATACTGAAAAAGGGGGATGCACCGAAATGTTTATAGACAAGAAATTATTTACGATAACTCTTTGAAAAACCTAGAAACCCAATTAATTGAATTCTTCATATATACAAGGTGTCCAGAAAGAGTATCGGGTAATTGTTTGCGTGCAATATTGGCGGCCGCAATTTTGTGGGGTTTTAGTCACGATAGAACAGTACTCAGGACGCATCGCGCATTTTGCTTACGAGCGTATTATCGTAATGGTGATTCAATAGTGGCTGCTCAACGTCTCTATCATGCTGAATATCGTACACCTCACATGCCAAGTGAGGATGGCATTAGGCAATGAATCAGGATAGTTGAGTATACAGGTGCGATAAATGAAATTCAAAACTCTGGTCGTCCTCGTTCAGCTCACGATGAAACAACAATTGTAAAAGTTGAGGCGTCGGTTTGTCAAAATCCGTCTTTATTCATCTGAAAGCGAAGCCAAGCGTCAAAAAATCGTCTTTACATTCGATTTTAAAGAAAGACTATGCTAATTGACTGAATTTTGCGAAAGAAATGCTGCAGCGATTTAACAACCTTATGATTCAATGGAAGTTGTTTAGAATTATTCCCTAATAACATCAGTAACATCAACGGGCTTCAACAACAACAACAAATAGTCTGTTATCATGGTGCGATAATGGCGACCATTCACAGTAGCATTCTGGACGTCCTCTGTTTTGAAGAAATATGGACCGATTATTCCACAGACCCATAAACCACACCAAACAGTTGTTTTTTCTGGATTAACGGCAATTCTTGAGATTCTGCGGGTAGTTCATCACCCCAGATTCGGGCATTTTGTTTGTTCACGAACCCATTAAGCCAAAAATGGGCCTCATCAGTGAACAAAAATTTTATCAGTTTGCACGACGCATGCGCGATCTGCAACTAAATCCCCACCACAAATGGTACCTCTAAATGTAATCACCCTTTACTTATACCTAGGGGAGGTGTAATTTGATTGCAATCCCATGTACAGTTTTCGAGAAATCGCAAAATTTACTCCCTCAAGTGCCCCCCCTCTGGTGTAAGCACATGCCTTATGTCCAGGTCCTGGTTGGTATGGATCTTTAATAATACTACAGAATTTGATTGCGATCCAATGTACAGTATTCGAGAAATCGCAAAATTGATACTTGAAGAGGCCTCCTTCGAATCCCATCAGATGATACTACATGCCGTACGGGCAGATCCTGTTTGCTGAGAGTATCATTTACATATCTCTTCTATAATTTGGGTTTCAGAACATAATACTCGAGAGCTTTTCATTCGAAATTTCATATATATAAATCAGCTTAAGATGGATTAATTTTCAAATTCTATACCCATCTGAAGTGTGGGAAATGGTACGATTATTAGAAAATATGTTATCTGATAGAAGATTTCTTGTTTTTATTGACAATAAGAGTAGCAATTTCAAAATATTGTAAAATGGTCTTCCTCAAGGATCAGTGTTAGCTCTTTTACTTTTCAATTTATATCTAAGTGATTTACCCACGACATCATCTCAGAAATTTGTTTATGCTGACGACATTGTTATTGCTTACCAACATTCGGATTTCCATAGTTTGGAAAACATACTGTCATCTGATTTGGAAATTTTAAAGAATTATTTTATTGAGTGGCGATTATGTCTAAATCCCAACAAAAGTGAGGTATCTTCTTTCCATCTGAATAATCATGAAAAATAAAGGAAAGTAGCTGTAACTTTCAATGATTCTCCTATCGAACATAATTTCTATCCAAAATACTTAGGAGTTAAATTAGATTCATCTCTCAATTACAAGGCCCATTTAAATAATCTGAGCCTAAAACTGAAAGCTAGGAATAATATTTTTCAAAAATTAGCTGGATCATCATGGGGTGCTGATGCTTCCACTCTTCGCACAGCATCTCTATCCCTAGTTTTTTCTGCAGCTGAGTATTGTTGCTATGTTTGGTTTAATAGTGCACATACACAAAAAGTTGATGCACAGTTGAATACATCCATGAGAATAATTACTGGCACCATAAGATCTACACCGGTTCATTGGTTACCAGTTTTGTCTAACATTGTCCCTCCCCATATTCGCAGACAGACTGCAGCTCTGAATTCTTAGAACAAATATCATTATTTTCCCAAATTTATTCCCAATTATTTCATATATTCCACAATATAGAATTCCCAGATTGAAGTCATGTAAACCATTATGGCATAATACGTTCTTCTATATCAACGTAAGTGATAAAGAATTATGGAAGACTGAGCGGAACTCTTACGAAATGTTCAATAAGTAGCTCGTTTCTGATCCTTCTGAAAAAGTTCCTAGTTTGATCTTCCAAGAAAAATTTAGACAGTTCTTAATCGTTTGAGATTAGGTCATAGTCGTACCAATAACATGCTATTCAGATGGAACTCAGTTCCTAGCGCAAGTTGTGAATGTGGAGAAACAGAAGAAACAATACCTCCCTCGTCTCATCAATAGTTGTCCCATATATAAATTTCAAGATGGTTTTAGGGCTATTCATGATGTTTCCGACTCTTTCTTGGAATGGGTTATAAATTTCAAACGAATATGATACGTTTTCTTGTTATTCAGTTCTTTTTTCTGCTCTTGTCTCTTTATGAATGATTTATGTCATTTGATTGAGGCCCGGATGGACACCATCACTTGTTTCGTAGATGACACTAATATTTTATTGGAGGGCAAGGATTTTCATAGTATCAGCAAAAAAGCGGATGAGATATATGCAATCGTGAAAAATTGGCTGGATTCGAATAGACTTCTCATGAATGAAGACAAAACCGCAGCTCTAGTATTCAGCACAGAGAGATCCCGTAAAGAGCTGGACGATTCAATACAATAGGCAGATAAAAGCATTATCTTGAGTCAATCGACTAAATTCCTTGGCCTTCAAACCGAGAGGTTCTTGAAACGGTACGATCATATAGAATTCTTATCGATAAAATCAAGTAAGACATGTTATGGAATAAGGATATTGGCGACATATTTGAACTCAATTAGCTTAAGATCAGTTTATATTGCCAATGCAGAGTTTGTCATGAGATATGGGATAATGTTTTGGGGAGCTAGCTCAGCAGTTGACACTATCTTCAAAATACAGAAGAAAATTATGAGAATAATGTTCCATATGAAGTTCAGAGAGTCATGTAGAGGAGTATTCAGAGAAAAGAATATTTTGACTTTGTATGCCCTTTATATATTTGAATGTTTGGTGTTTTTTATGAAGAATAGGGAAAAGTTTACAATTCATACTTCTCAGCATCACTATCCAACACGATCTATCGACCTACATTATTCATTGCATAAATTAGCAATTACTGAGAAACATATATCCTATATGTGCATTAAACTATTTAACTCTCTTCCATATAATGTAATAGTGTTGACGAACTTGAATTCCTTAAAGAAATCATTGAAAACACTCCTCATTGAGATCGAACCATATTCCTTAGAAGAGTTTTTTCATGCAGTGAGAATCTCGTGGTTTTTTTCTTTATGTATATAAATATTGTATTTGAGTTAAGTTTATACGTGATTTCATTTGCATCTCTGTAATTTTTTATAGAGATTCCTTGAAATAAAGTATATTATTATTATTATTGTTATTTCCAGATTCGATGTGAGCAACTTGAAGAAGTCTCTGTCTCCATCAATAGAAGACCACTCTTGAAGAAAGAAGTCCCTAAAATATATTTCAGCTTATTTTTGTATTTTCACACTTAGACGGGGAGCCAGAGTTTTTTTACTGGGCTTTTTTCCCTAGGCTTTTTTGCCATACGCCGAATTGTATGACACCCCGTCACTAAACCCTGATCTATATGCTTTATTGTTTGCTAACTAAATATTGTCAGCCAAAAGTTCAAAAGAATATATGTATATACAGGGTGATTCCGAAGGAGACCGTCAGGTTTTAGGTGAAGTATACAGTAGTCAATATAGTTTCGAAACAATGTTGGGTTTATGGTTCGGGGCCTTCATTGAGAGTCTACAGGGTGATTTGTCCGATTCGACCAATTTTTCTTTTATTCATAACATTGGTATGGCTTGATCAATCTTGATGAAATTTTCAGTGTAGAACGATATGATTATCTTCTTTCAATAATTTTAACATTTTTTCAAAAATACAGAATGGGAATTATGATAAGTCCAGATTAAGTATACAGGTTGAAAAAACACCCTGTACATTCCGTTCTCAAAAATTTTCTACTTGCTTCAGATTCTACCATAAGTTTACATTCCTGGAGCGTTTTTATTTTTGTTGGCACACGTCCATTTTTCCTAGAAAAATTTTTCAAAGATGAACAATATCGTTTTTTCGCTCCAAGACATTGAGAATATTCTGAACTAGATGGTAAAGCTGTATCGTCCAATAATACAAAGCTCTTCCTGAGTCCTAAAATAAATTTTCCAAATTCGAAATTCATTTTTAATCACTCATATTCAGATGTATAAAATCATTTAATTCAAAAAATTTCTTTATACGTACGTGAACCAAAAAAAACTACAAACTACTACTACAAATACAGAATAAACATTCGAAACATATGAAAGGCAAAATTATAGATTAACATAAAATTGAGTCATTATTCAGGTGATTTTCAGCACACTTCCGGTTTTCTATGAAGCGAATATTCCTAAAACATAGTAGTTTCGTTCAAAAATGGCCTTATGGTATGTAAAATATTGAATCACGAATGTATGATAAATAGTTTTAATGAAATTGAAAATTCTCCATGAAAATTAAATCTCTATTTAAATCAAGTTCCTTAAGATCCATGGTTACCATCACAGTGAACCACAGAATGAGAATATTTAATGAATAATCTGTCACAAGAAGTGTATTTCAACATGCCTCAATTATTTTCTTATGCGGAATATGGCAATAAGGCAGAGCACATTGATAGGCCTACTCAAAATGAAATTTCGATTCAAATTGTTGAACGGGTGGAGGAGGAACCATCTATTAGTACTCGTCAAATTAGTACCGAATTAGGAATTTCGCAAAGTGAGAAAGACTTTGAAGAAAGAACAATTCCACCCATACCACTACAAAAGGTGCAAGAACTGTTGCCACAAGATCTGCCCCAACGATTACAATTTTGTCGCTGGGTTATTAGTCACCAATGAACTATTTTTGATAATCTATTCAGCGACGAGGCTATGTTCACTAAGAATGGAATTTTTAATATCCACAATTGCCATGAATGAGCAAGAGACAACCAGCATTTGAAGAAGAGTAATAATACACAACACAGATTTTCTGCCAATATTTGGCTTGGAACAATAGACCCTCACATTTTTGCGGAAAGATTAAATGGTGAAATTTACCTAGATTTTTTGGAAAATATTTTACCAAATCTATTGGAAAATGTACATAGCCGCTCTATGTAGTTTCAGCATGACGGAGCACCACCTCACTTTGCATTGAATGTGAGAAATCACCTGGATGTAAATTATCCGAACAGGTGGATTGGTCGTGGAGGCCCTATTGCTTGGCCACAAAGATCGCCTGATTTGAACCCTTTAGACTATTTTGTGTGGGGATATCTGAAAACAAGAGTTTATAAGGTTGAAATTAGAAGTAGAGAACACCTAGTTGAAAGGATTTTCGAATAATGTAATATTTTGAGGCAAAATCAATCCCTCATTAGAAGGTCAATTTGAAATTTAATAAAAAGGTCTCGAATATATATTCAAAAAAGGGAAAATCATTTCCAACATTCTATGTGAATTTTGTGTTTATCCTAAGTTTTGCCGTTCATGATATGTTTCGAATGTTTATTCTGTATAAGTTGCAAATTTTTTGGTTTAAGTAGGTAGGTATAAAGATATTTTCTGGATTAAATGATTTTATACATTAAAAATGAGTGATTGAATATGAATTTCGAATTTGGAAGAACTACTTCAGGACTCAGGAAGAGCTTTGTATCATTGGACAACACCGGTTTACATTCTAGTTCAGAATATCCTCACTGCCTTGGAGCGAAATAACGATATTGTTCATCCTTGAAAAGTTTTTCTAGGAAAAGTGGATGTGTGCTAAAAACAAAATAAAAACGCTTCAGTAATATAAACTTATGATAAAATCTGAAGCATGTTGAAAATTTTTGAAAACGGAATGTACAGGGTGTTTTTTCAACCTGGAAACTTACTCTGAACTTATTATAATTCCCACCCGTATTTTTGAGAAAGTATTGGAATTATTGAAAGAAGATTATCATATTGTTCTACACTGAAAATGTCATCAAGATTGATCAAGCCATACCAAAGTAATGAATAAAAAGAAAAATCGGTCGAATCGGACAAATCACCCTATAGACTCTCATTAAAGGCCCCCAACCATAAACCAAACATTGTTTCGAAACTGCCTTGACTAGTGTATACTTCACCTAAAATCTGACGGTCTCCTCCGGAATCACCCTGTATAGCTTAAATAGGAGACAGTGGTGAACACATGACTATTCCATATTATTGTTGATAAAAAGTGTTTTCAAATGGAAAATACAAATAGAAAGCATTTCCATTATTGCCTTCACGCAACATGTAGTCCTTTTATTTAGTTTTTAATGATTTTTAAGATTTTTTTCCCGATTACAAGTGTTGTACTTGTTGAGTTATTGTGATATCGAAGCTGGCCATGATATTTTCTTCAGAGATTTCTATGAAATCTTTCGTATTTTTGATCATAAAAGCTGTATACCTCGAGGTGATATAATTTTCAGAAGAAATGAAGCTAATTGAAGAAATGATGAATTTCTGGAAATCAAAATAGGTAGCAGAGGATTATTCGTCTCTTGTTTTTTTGGTAGTCTACATAGACGTGGAAGTTCACGGAAGTTCGGTGTTAGTCTCGATATACAATTGTGTGAATCAGGAAATTTACTTGTAAGATTGTAAGATTTCATAAATCGTATCTTAACTGAGGATGTTGGATCTGACTTTATTTTCCTATATTTTCTTGCGTCTATTCATAATTTTTTGTTCATAAGGAAAAATTAAAAAAAAACTCTGTTTCAAAATCTAACGCACCTCGAGAACTATTGAAAATGCCTGTCGATACTTTGGTAGAAAGAACAATAAGAGATAGTGGATATAGACCAAATAATAATATCATGACGTTATCATCGCTCTGCTTCAACACTTTGTCATGTTTTATCTCTCGCTGTAGCTATATCCTAGTAGAGCAGAAGCCATTATGAAGTCATAAATAGTGCACGTTGATATATGGCTTATAGTAACCATTGTAGAGAATACATGCAACCCCGTAGTGGCAGTATATTAGGTTTAATCGACATTCGTACGGCCATTATAGCCTACTAATTAGCGGTGGCAGGTGTACCGTATAGAGACCGACTGGGGTTGTAAAATCTGGCCTGCCAATTACATTACTATGCCCACTTTCATGAATTCGGAAGCAATACGCAGCCGATCACCATGCTCTATCGATCTGACAAAAGTTTTGAATGTGAGATTGATGGCTTGAATAGGAAAGCCTACAACGGATATACAAGAATTATTAAATTCAAGGAAAAATTCAAATGGGTACTGACATGAGGTTGGAAGCATTTGCGCTCTTGTTCTGGAGTATTTTTCTGTACAACCGACACGATGATTGAACAAACCCATACCTCATATTGAAAATAACTACTCACGTCTTTCTTAAGTTTTTTTCGGAGATCCAATTCTCTTATCTTAAAACCCAATCATAAGCAGGCTTTATAAACTCCATCGAAAACCATTTTGAATATCTTTCTCTCACTATATTTTTTCCGTATATGTTTTCACGATACTGTTTTTCATCAAACTATTCCTTCTGCTGAGAATACAGACAAAAATATTTGATATTTATGGAAAATAGAAAACATGGCAATAGTGATGAATTGATTTAAAGGATGGGAAAGAGTCATAAAAGTGGTGGAAAAGTTAATAGTAGATATAAGTATTTTTCATTAAGCGTGCAATTAAATTGTGAAAAAAAACAGAAATTTCAATATTTTCATCAATACTCTACTGGAAAATCTCTAACCGTGACATACAGAAGATTTTTATCTGGAATAGAAATAGAAATAGAAATAATTTATTTATCCCCTTAGACACAAAGTCTATAGGATAAGTCACGAGAAATCTGAAGCCATACAGTTAAGAAATCAAGCTTACAATAAATTCGTATCAAACATAAATTCTTTTACGCTATAGTAGGCTCTATTATCAATATATTTTACACCATTTTTCCCATACTCTCGCCTATTCAGTGCTCTCACCATCGGTGGTAAAGGATTATGAAGAATTATGCCTTTGTAAATAATAGAAGACTTAAATTTAGTGGTTTTATGCACTGGAATAGATATAATGTCAGTACCACGGGTAGAATAACTATGATAGTTCGACAGTTGGTAAATTCAGTTATATAATCCCCCATATAAATCAAAGCATTATACATATGTATACAAGGAACTGTAAGGATTTTTTTTCTTTAAAAATTGGTCAACAGGCAGTGCGTGGGTTTAGGGAAAAAATCTCATGCAAGATACGCTTTTGCGACTCTGTCTGAATCAATAGAGTCACTCCAGATCAAAATGCAATAATAGATATTCAATAAAGTTTCAGGTGGAAATGAAATTTTTAGACGGTATATAACGCAAAATGACGAGCTAAGCTTTTTCATGTCTTCTCGACATGTTTGCACCACCTCAATTTTTGGTCAACATAGATACCCAGGAACCTAATCACCTCCTCAGCTTTTAAGGGGACTTTATTGTGACATATTTCGAAGGTACTATCAGTATCACATCTCTGTTGAAATCGAACGCACTCGGTCTTATCAACGTTCATGATTAGTGCATTTTGTCTGCACCAGTTCTGGAATTGATCGGTTAGGGATATGCAAACTTCCTTGAGTTATTTCGAGTCAGCAGCAGAGACAGCAATAGAAGTGTCATCAACAAAAATTATCAACTTCATTGAGATCGCAACTAGATGTTCAAGTAGATCGTTAATGAAAATGATGAAAAGCATTGGCCTCAATATAGAGCCCTGAGGAACTCCCATCTCGCAAGCATGTTTGTCAGACCACTGGCTGAACTCTTGAATGCTCTTGCATGAAAGATGTTGTGCATGAAAAAGATATGACTTTACCATATCGATCAGCAATGCTTTTGCCTGATCTGGATGAGAAATGGTCAGCAAAAGACTGAGCTATGAGTAAGGGATCAGAGAATTGGATACCAGCAATATTCAGTGTCATATTCACTCCCGCATTCTCTGGTTCCTGGGTAGTCTCCCGTTCAACTATATTTCAAGCTGTTTTGCTCGGGTTATCAGATTTGGATGAAACATTAAGTAACATTTTCCAAGAGCTATATAATGTGTTTTTATTATACTTTGGAGCCTTAAACAGAAAAATGGCGCATAAACAAGTATGCCCCTACAATTTTATGGAATGGTGTAATCGTCCGTGTGTTTTTAGGAGGGGTTCGAACTCAGTAACATGCTACAGGGTACTTCTCGATATATAAATATTAATTTAGCTATTATCATCAAATACAAGGATGGCCTGATCAGCTGCCCTCTTATTGATTTATATTTTGCCTACTTGCAGTCCCGATTCCAATCGGTGACCGCATACTCATTATTTATATTTCCTAACACCTAAATTTCTATACCTACTAAATAAATGCTAACATCTATACTTCGCAAGAAAGATGTTATGGATTCCGACAATTCAATATTGTTAATTTAACCTGATTGAAATCTTAAACAGCTTAGATTTATCCAATGCGATTCCACCACAATAAGGCGAAATCTGACTTTTTTGTGAAATCTCAAGAGGAGTTAATGGTGGCTTAGCCCTCCTTGAAACCATAAATTGCTAATAACACGTTGCAGAAATCGAAAAAGTTGTATAAGAATGAAGTGTTTCTTTTCACTTCAAGAATCAGTGTGAAATTCAACGCAGTGTTCGAAGACCCACCCACTATAATAATAAATCAAGTAAAACTTAGAACTACCAATCGATGATCACAATGCTTATGGAGTTTATTTCACATTCATTCATACGATATCTACTCAACTATCACTGACTTCAGGAATTATCAAGGGAATCGCAAACAAAATCTATGACTTATGAATATTTTGGTCCATTTCATGTTTTTCGCAGAAATCAACACAAGAAAAAATTTTCAAAAAATCAAATAAATACAGGGTGCGGAGCAGTCAGTTAACCGATAGGCATATGAGAGAAAAAAAAGGAAAAATAATTGTAAATAAATTTATTTTAGAGAAAAATATAACATCAAATATTATTTGTGGCCTCACATTTTATGTTCGAATTGTTTACCCTCTCCTTCAACACACATGCGACATCGTTTAGTCACGGTGAAATAAATTTTACGAAAAAATTCGGTATTGGAACGAAGACGACTGCGAAGCAGTACTTACGAATTTACGATACAATTTACGCACCAATTTCCTGGAGAGAACTTGCTTATTTGGAAAGCGCTGACGAAATTAAAAAAAAGCTTCTATTCACCAGATGATATAATCAGTTTTTTATTAATTTAAAGGCAAGCAATACGCGAATTTGAAGTTGATGTTAATTTATAACGATGATATTTATATTTCGTGTCGACTTTGGGCTCATTGAAATTTTGGAGTGACCATCGAACACGAAACTACAAGAAATTTCCAATCTCCAAGCAAGCCCCATTCGCTTTGAACTAATAGAAATTATTCGTGTGGAAAAACGAATGAATGTCTCGTAAAATCTGAAAATAATTTTTTTTTTAAATGCGTCAGAAATTTCAATAATCGATTGTTTCACGTATACGTATACGATTGAGATCGGTCGGACTCATTAATTCATTAGTTCTGTTGGATTCGATTCCGACGAAACATCGTTTTTATGTAATTCGGATTTGAATATCTAATATATAAAATTCTTCTGTCACGGGGTGCGTAATCGAGCTCCTCCGAAACGGCTTGACCGATTTTAATGAAATTTTTTGTGATTATCCGGTATCTATGAGAATCGGCCAACATCTATTTTTCATCCCCCTAAATGTTAGGGGTAGTCTACCCCTAATTTTTTTTTATTTTTTAGACAAAATTTTTAATTTCAATTTTTTTATGATACAACATACAAAAAGACATACAGTCCTCAATGTTCACCCTTCTACGATCAACCCTTATTTATTAATAACCATTTTAGTAATTTAATTATTTTTCCTTTCCGGTCGAAAACTGATCAATTAGTTCAGTCAATCTGGGTATAATTACCCGCTCGATGAAATTTGGTACACTTGTTGAAAATGATGTAACTAAGCTACCTTTGCGATGGCCTCGCTGAAATGTTAGCGGTTTTTTGAAAAACTCAAAAACAAGTAAAAAAATGCATTTTTCTCGAATTGTATGCATCGTACAGAAAATTTTATTGAACAAAAAATGTAGAGGACGTTGCGATCTACATTTTTTGTCATTGATGCAATGCTGCACGACTAAAAGCGCACAAAGTAGGTGGCGCTAAAGTATCAAAAAGAGTGTTTTTCATGTTTTTCGCCCTGAAAATGTTGTTTTAATGCAAAAGTTTAAACGCAAAAGTTGTTCCTTACATTATTATCAACAACTTTCATTTAAACATTTTTTTCGTACAACTTACCATTTACAAGTTATAATGATACATAGCGCTGCATATACAGCACTGTTCTGCTAACGGTAGTTTTCTCGGTCCTATTGTTACTTTCTCCGGCGAAGTTGGCATAGTTCTAACAAACACTTTTCTTGATGATTTGGATTTTCCTTCCCAAGTAGTACATTTAGTATCAAGGTCATGTTGGGAGAAAATGAGCAATAATAAGGCGCAAAAGAGTGATAGACGGTCGGCCGCTAGTTCCTCTTCAGAAAGCGCCAGAAGTGAATCTCCAGAGCAAGAACCACTGAGAAAAAACTACGAAGCTCTAACAAAAGATAAATTAGCAATGCGGAACAACCAGTTAGCATAGATTCAAAACTGTCAAACAATCATTATGAAATGAAAACATGTACATAAAAACGATCACCTAGTATATAAAGAACCTCTTCATTGGAAGCATAAAAAAGGTGGACTGAGTAGCCTTTTTCTCATGCGACCACTGAAAGAGTTGAAAAATTGTAAGCGATTTAGATTTGTAAGTATTTTTGCAATATTTTGTATGCTTTTTCTATACACCTGTTAATAAATACGAATACAAAACTGAATTAAACGTTTACTTGAAAATTAAAACTCAAATAATGACTTTAATTGAATTGTTGTTTGTTTCCCTTATCCAAATTTTCAAAACCTCTTCAAAAATCTGTTTATTTGATGACATTTTTTGAAAAATGAAAAACAAAAGTGAAAAACATCAAAAATTGTCTTTGTTAATAACATTGAGAGATCAACAAAATAATTCATAACAGAATGCTACTCAAAAAATGAAATAATGGATAATACTTGTCAAAAACAAATTGAAATTTTATTTATTAAAGTTTAATTGCTAAGAAAAATTAAATTAGTAAAATCTTGATTTAAACGTGCACTACCGATGTGTACTCATACTGCGTACAACAGTATATTTGGATTTTTCATTCTTCTGCAAGCTGCAGCTTCAAAATGGTAAGTTGTACAAAAATAATGTTAAAATGAAAGTTGTTGATAATAATGTAAGGAACAACTCTTACATTTAAACTTTTGCATTTAAACAACATTTTCAGGGAGAAAAACATGAAAAACACTTTTTTGATACTTTAGCGTCACCTACATTGTGCGCTTTTAGTCGTGCAGCATTGCACCAATGACAAAAATGTAGATCGCAACGTCCTCTACATTTTTTGTTCAATAAAATTTTCTGTACGATGCATACAATTCGAGAAATATGCATTTTTTACGTTTTTTGAGTTTTTCAAAAACCGCTAACATTTCAGCGAGGCCATCATCAAAGGTAGCTTAGTTACACCATTCCCAACAAGTGTACCAAATTTCATCGAGCGGGTAATTATACTGTCAAAACGATTTATTTTTCGACAGATTGACTGAACTAAATCGTTATTTAATTAGTTATCCCCGCCAGATTATTATTTATTAACGTTTATTAACAGTTTATTTATTTATTTAATGTACAAGGAATACAGACAGGTTGCCCCATAAACAGTATTCACAGTTTACACCAATTAGCGAAATATCCTGTAGAAAAATATAAATTAAAGTAGTTTACATTCTGTTCTGATAAACATCAACACCCAAAGCACGAAATATACAAAAGAAATATAGAAAAAAAACACCAGTAAACAAAACAAAAGCTTAAAAACCAAAATAAACCTACATTAGGAGAAAATGTCTTTTGAGGAGCAATTTCGAATTCAAAGTGTTACAGTAAAAGATATCAACAACCTCTCGGAGATCATTGCAGGCACGGAGCATCCGAATTATTGGTTGGTTTTTTGAGGTATTAGTTCGCTTCAATGGGATGAAAAAGGTCTCAAATGATCTCACATTAAATGTTGGAACATTAAGACCAGCAAACTGCAATAGACCTGGCACCTGCAATTCCCCACCCACAATTCTCCTCATCATAAGGAGATCACCAATTTTACGCCTGTCACAAAGGGACAGTAAGTTGAAATGTTTTCGTGCCAGGCGATGAAAATCTTCATCCTCCGGTACGGAGATATTACATTTCAAATTTAAGAATCTGAGCAGCTTGTTTTGAATACGTTCAATTCTATTAATATGAACATTATAGTGGGGACTCCAGATAACTGAGGCAAAATTGATTCTACTAAACACATTGGCGTAATAAACACTGAGTATCGATTTCAAATTCTTCAAGATTCTACACTGCCTGAACAGAAATCCGAGCATTCTGTTGGCGATATTAACTACATGATCAATGTGCGGGATAAAGGACAATTTCTGATCAAGTATTATACCTAAATCTCTGACCTGATTGACCCTGACCAGGGTCGAACCGCCGAGATGGTACTAATAATGAACAGGACTTTTCCACGATAAAAAGATATCATCTGACACTTTGATACAGTGAGATACAGATGGTGACTGCCACAAAATGCCTCAAAATTCCTCAATTCTTCCTGAAGAACAGCACATTCTGTTCCGTATTCACGCTTCATTTTAATTTGCTAAAGTTAAAAATTGGGTATTTTTCTTTATTGGTTGTTTTATTTGAGTTCATATTAATGTACGACTCTTTTTTGTTCATAATACTAAAATTATAGCCAACGAGTTGCGCTAATTGCACCATGATCGTGCGCATGTGTATGTGGGGGAAAAATTGCAACGCAGTACAGTTCGACTAAGAAAATCACCGCAGGTACTTCATGTTGAAAACGCATATTTTTTGAACTTTATCGCAATCGCAAGAACTTCTGTATTAAAATCGAATACTATTGAACCGCATACTAGTGAAACTTTATCACAATTCGCGCCACAAGAACAGAACATCTTTGTGTGAGGTGACTTGGACAACCTGACCGCTGTCAAGTCTGGATCCCAGAAGGGCCCTTCGCCAACACCAGAAAGAACCAAGAAGACCAAAAGGTGAGTGTAATTCGTTGGTTCGTTGGCTTTCATTCAATTAGATCTTGTTTCGTAAGAGTCTTACATTAGAAGAAAGGGCATATACAGTCCGCTTTCATTCTCTCCCAGCACGCTAATTATTGAAAATTATTCCTTTTTTTTTATAAATCAAAACATGGTCCTTCGAGCCGGATATTAAGGCCCTTTTTTCTCCGCAATTTTTTCAATTTCGCTCAGTTTTCAAAAAATTTTGATTTCTTCAAATTTTTCTGTCAATGATTAGTTCATTCGCATACGTATAAACCGCTTTATTTGTTGATTCTGATAACTTTCAGAAAATCCGCATAAAATTTCGTTGAAATTTACCGCAAATTATTCAAAATTTTCTCGTTACTTTCGCTGAATTAGTTTCTTTCATATTTCGGGCCATCTTGAGGGGTTTTATCACGATTAAACACATGCTCTTGTTCCGCCGTAATCTGTTCCGGAGTTGAAATTCATTGTCGCATGTCTATGATAAGTTCTGCGCAAACCGGGTTTAAGGGCTAGAACTTGATCAGAGGTGCGCACATTGTTATTGTTTACAATCGAGAGTTCCTTTGTTTATTTTCGTTCATTCAAAATGTCTGATAAATTAAGCCGAACGGTTGCTCTCAGGCAGAGTTGCTTGAATGAGATCAAAGTAATAAATAAATTGGCTGTTGATGCACAAATTGATAAGAAGCTATATACAAAATTTAAAGTTCGCTACACTTCTCTGGACTTTTGAACGAGGAATTTCAAAAATATCATGGTTCAATTATTGCTCTGTTGTCTACTGATAAAGATTATAATTTAGACGAGGAGGATCAGGTGAAAACTAATTTTATGGAAATGTTTTATGATACTAAGGCTATCTACGCCGAATTATTTGAGAGTGATCCCATGTCTCAGTTGAATACCACGTTAGCTACAAGCGATAAAACGAATTTTGATATTCCGCATATAAAATTGCCACAAATTGATTTGCAGAAATTTTCTGGTGACATTCGCGATTTTCCTGGATTCAAGGATATGTTTGACGCCTTGGTACATTCAAATTCCTGCCTCAAACCCATTGAAAAGTTCAATTATTTGATTTCCTCACTGACAGGTACTCCGCTAGATCTGTTGAAGCATCTCAAAGCAACCACAGAAAACTATCAAACTGCATATGAAACATTGGTTAAAAGATATACAAACTCACGAGCACAAGCGCGGGCGTATTGGCTTCCGATTGAAAATTTTGCCCCAATTAAATCAGAAAATCCGATTTTGTTGCGAAAATTATTAGACACTTTTTCCATTAATTTGGAAAGTTTGAAAAATATGGGCGTAGAAATTGAGTGCGATTTTGTTTTGACGCATATGTTATTGTCACGAGTTGACCCTGAAACCGCTCGAGCCTTTGAAAAAGATCATGGTTCGACTTCTATTCCGAATTATAGAACTTTATTTCAATTTTTGGAGACACATTGTAATAGCCTTAGTAATATACCTGCAAGCCATAGCACTCAAAGACCAAATTTAAAGCCAAATAAACCGAAAGTTTTCACTGATAAATCCGCAAACAATTTTCTTACACGCAAAAACGCTAAAGGGCAACAATGTTTAGTATGTGGTGAAAGCCACAAAATTTACTCTTGCTCGCAATATTTGAATAAAACACCGCGCGAACGATACGCACTCTGTAAAAATCGTACACTTTGCTTTGCCTGTCTGAGTGATTTGCACACGGCAAGAAAGTGTAAATCTACTTCGTCATGTAGAAAATGTGGAAGTAAAATGCATCACACGACGCTTCATTTCGAAAATGAAAATTCAGAAAATCCTCTTTCGTTAGAAAGAGAAAATAATCACGCATCGAATCAAAATTGCCAGGCGGCTAAGACCGAGCTCGGACGGTCTAGCGCAGAGGCACCCGCTCTAGGTCCCGAGAATGCTTTCTCCGCATGTGTTCAGCAACAATCGCCTTCCGCTGTTATTTTATGTACAGCACTTGTCGAAATACAATGTTATGATGGTACTTACAAGAAATTTCGCGCATTATTAGATTCCGGTTCAGAAATATCTCTGATATCGAAGAAATGTTTTGCCACTTTAAACATTCCTAAGTTAGTTTCGTCAACAATAATAAATGGGATAGGAAATACGCAGGTTGTAAATAAAGGAATCGCTCAAATTTTTATTAAGCCTGTTGGTGAAACTGATTTAATATTTACAGTTGATGCTCTCATTTTACAGAAAATATGTGATAAGATTCCTGCTTTTCCATTAGATAATTCGCAGTGGACATATTTGAATAAGTTAGAATTGGCCGATCCTCGCTATTATATTCCGAATGATATTGATGTTTTACTCGGCGCAGATATTTTCGCTCATCTTCTGATGAAAGATATTATTCATGGGAAAAATGGTGGTCCCAACGCACTTCGCACAGTTTTTGGTTACGTTTTACTTGGTAAAATAGAAAAAAATCCTAATGAATTGACATTGAATTCATTTATAACTACTTCTTCGCCTTGCGATTTTGAGAACACGATGAAGCATTTTTTTGAAATCGAAAAGGTGCCTGAATTAAATCTCCGCTCTATAGATCCAAATTGTGAAAATATTTTTAGAAATAATTTTTATCGCACCGATTCAGGAAGGTACGTAGTTCCCCTTCCATTTAAAGAAGAAAACCCACTATTTCCACAAAGCCGTTCAATCGCTTTGCAACGATTCATTTCATTGGAACGTCGTCTCCTGCGAAAACCCGAATTATATAAACAATACTGCGAGGTTATTAAGGAATACCTTGATTTATCACAAATGGAAATTGTAAAACCTCCGCACGAAAATGATAATAATTTTTTTTATTTGCCCCATCACGCAGTTCTACGTCCAGATCATGCTACCACAAAATTACGCATTTTTTTTAATGCTTCGGCTAAGATGCCTAATAACATGTCACTTAACGATTGTTTGTTCGTTGGAAATAAATTGCAAACCGATATAGCTACACTTCTGTTGAAATTTCGCTTACATACTATTTGTTTCACTGCAGATATTAAACAAATGTACCGGCAAATTTTAGTTGACCCCGTACATAGAGATTATCAACGTCTACTATTTCGCTTTTCTCCTGAACAGGATGTAATGGATTTAAGAATCAAAACCTTGTGTTTCGGATTTAATTGTGCTCCCTTCCTTGCCTTAAGAGTTCTACACCAACTTGTAGAAGATGAAGGTCACATTAGTCTTTGGCTTCGAACGCTTTGAAGGAGGAAACTTACATTGATGACATCTGTACTGGTAGTGATTCTTTAGAAACCGCTCTAATTTTGAAGGAAAAGTTGATTTCAGTTCTCCAAAAGGGTGGATTTCATTTACGTAAATGGTCTAGCAATAGCCAAGAATTTTTGGATTCCTTGCCTCAGGATCAAATTTCATCGAACACTTACTCACTCGATCGCGAAGGTAAAACATCAAATAAGGTTCTCGGACTTATTTGGGAACCCAAACAAGACTATTTTCAATTCATTGTTGAGCCCATCGAGCGACCTTGCACTAAACGTAATATTTTATCAGAGTTGGCAAGAATCTTTGATCCTCTTGGACTTTTAGCACCAATAACATTTTTATGCAAGTACCTTATTCAGAAAATGTGGTTAGCAGGGTTGGCCTGGGATGAAATTCCGTCGAGTGAAATACTACGGGTTTGGACCAAATACAAGAGCGAACTACCTTTATTAAGGGATTTACGAATCGCTCGTCTCATTAATGTTCCTATCAATAGTTTTGTGGAATTGCACGGATTCTGCGATGCCAGTGAACGAGGTTACAGTGCGGTAATTTATTGTAGGGTGATTAGTAACGAAACACATATCGATACATTTTTTGTGTGTAGCAAATCGAAAGTTGCCCCTTGTTCTACAAAGTTGTCAATTGCTCGACTGGAATTGTGTGGAGCCGTTCTCCTGACTAAGGTTCTAGATTGGGTAAAAAAGGTTTTCCATAAAAAGGTAAATTTTCATTGTGTCAAAGCTTATACCGATTCAAAAATTGTACTGGCTTGGTTAAATTCATTGCCAAATAGATTGCATACATTTGTAGCAAACAGAGTGTCTTTCATACAGGAAAAAGTCCCATTTTCTTCCTGGCATTATGTAAAGTCATGCGAGAACTCAGCAGATCCAGCTTCTCGCGGCCTTTTTCCGTCAGAACTTAGTACTCATGAGCGCTGGTTTCAAGGACCAGAGTTCTTGCGCTCATTTGATAATTCAGTAGATGACACATATTTTGAGACACAGGAAGAACTTCGTCGTTCAGTTTTTATTTCCGTGAAAGATGAAAATTTTCTAGATGATTTGATGACAACTTTCTCAAATTTTTCTTTTATTCAACGCGTCTTATGCTACGTAATGCGTTTTGCCTCTCGTAAAAAAGAAAGTTCTAGGAATGGTGAAGCCATATCGCTATTTGAATTAAATAGAGCTGTTTTGATTCTTGTTAAAAGAACGCAAATGGTGTATTTTTCTGAAATATTCGAGAGCAAAAAATTTCCAAAACCGTTCAAAAAATTGAATGCGTTTATTGATCCCACCGGAATTATAAGGGTAGGGGGTAGATTGACCTATTCTGATATCGCTTATGACAGAAAACATCCAGTGCTACTTCCGCAAAAATGTAGACTAGTAGAATTAATAGTTGAATTTTTTCATAAAAAATATTTACATGCTGGCTTAGGTACTCTAAGTTTTTTGATTTCGCAACAATTTTGGATCTTATCCGCCCGACAAGCTATTCGTTCGATCATTTCGAAATGCGTAAAATGTTGGAGAACAAATCCTGTTTTATCCCTATCGATTATGGGCAATTTGCCACTCGTTAGAATTTCTAAAGCAAAACCGTTTGCTCATACGGGATTGGACTTTGGAGGTCTCGTGTTTATTACTATGAGCCGCCATCGTGGGGTTAAAACTTTAAAAGCATATATATGCCTTTTTGTTTGCATGGCGACAAAAGCAGTTCACCTGGAGTTGGCATCGGATTTGAGTACTGAGGTATTTATTGCAGCCTTACGTAGAGGGCGATGTTCGCACCTTTATTCAGATCGCGGAAGCAACTTTGTAGGTGCTAGTAGAGAGCTGATTTCACTAATGAAAAAATGCGCCGAATCTGAATCTATTACCCATCATTTTCTACCAGGAAACGCGCCGAGTATGGGTGGACTCTGGGAGGCCGGTATAAAATCGGTGAAATCTCACCAAAAGAGTTGTAGGGGACCAAGTTCTATCATACGAAGAGTTTTACACTCTGCTCGTACAAATAGAGGCAATTCTAAATTCGCGACCGCTTACGCCTGTAAGCTCGGATCCGAATGATTTGTCGGTTTTGACACCCGGACACTTCCTAACATTGGAACCGTTGAGTGCTATTCCGGATGAATTTGATGAAAACGCTAATGTCAATCGCTTGAAAAGATGGCAATTGGTTCAACATTTACAGAATCATTTTTGGCGAAGATGGCAAAATGAATATTTACACACATTGCAACAGCGCAGTAAGTGGTTACAATCCACTCACATGCCCAAGGAAGGCGCCTTAGTATTAATTAAAAACGACAACTTGCCTCCTTTGAAATGGGAGATGGGACGGATAATTTCTCTTACACCTGGTCACGACGGAATCGCTAGAGTCGCTGACGTGAAAACTAAAACTGGTATACTAAAACGCCCTCTGATCAAGTTGAGTCCTTTGCCTCTTGGATGATTTTATTCGCGTTCATAATTGGGGTTTCGAGTATGATTTCTGATGAACGAGCGCATGTGTCAATCAATTTCATTGACATAAAGTTTTTTTTTTCATTTAATTATATTTTATTATTTTTTGGGAAAAAAGGTTCATTAGCCCCTTTTGGGGAGGGGAGTATGTTCCGTATTCACGCTTCATTTTAATTTGCTAAAGTTAAAAATTGGGTATTTTCTTTATTGGTTGTTTTATTTGAGTTCATATTAATGTACGACACTTTTTGTTCATAATACTAAAATTATAGCCAACGAGTTGCGCTAATTGCACCATGATCGTGCGCATGTGTATGTGGGGAAAAATTGCAACGCAGTACAGTTCGACTAAGAAAATCACCGCAGGTACTTCATGTTGAAAACGCATATTTTTTTGAACTTTATCGCAATCGCAAGAACTTCTGTATTAAAATCGAATACTATTGAACCGCATACTAGTGAAACTTTATCACAATTCGCGCCACAAGAACAGAACATCTTTGTGTGAGGTGACTTGGACAACCTGACCGCTGTCAAGTCTGGATCCCAGAAGGGCCCTTCGCCAACACCAGAAAGAACCAAGAAGACCAAAAGGTGAGTGTAATTCGTTGGTTCGTTGGCTTTCATTCAATTAGATCTTGTTTCGTAAGAGTCTTACATTAGAAGAAAGGGCATATACAGTCCGCTTTCATTCTCTCCCAGCACGCTAATTATTGAAAATTATTCCTTTTTTTATAAATCAAAACACATTCATCGTCCGATCTGACAGAAAGAAAGATCTTCACGTCATCAGCATATACAAGTATTCTGCATCGCCTGAAAACCTCAGAGACATTATTAATGTAAGTCAGGAATAATAGGGGGCCAAGATGGGAGCCCTGCGGTACACCGGAAGTACAGGCGAAATGCAGAGAATCGAAACCATCCATTGATACATACTGCACTCTTTCGGAAATATACGATCCGCACCACTCACACCAGCCTCAAAGAGACGCCTAAGAAGTAGGTTGTGGGATACTTTGTCAAATGCCTTGCTAAAATCAGTGTAGATGACGTCGACTTGAAGACCCTCGTCCATAGACTCGTGCAAAAAGTGACGAAATCCAGGAGGTTAGTCTCGACAGACTTACCCTTCAAAAAGCCGTGCCGCTGGGGGATTATCTGACTCTTTAGGACATGTGACAGGTGACCGCTTACTAAGGATTCCAGTATTTTAGAAAATATACACAATTTACTAATAGGTCTGTAGTTCACTACAGAGCGCTTATCGCCTCCCTTGAAGACTGGAAGAACCGCCGCCACCCTCCAGCGACGTGGAAAAGTACCAGTACTTAGAGATAGGTTGAAAATATGATGAAGTGGCTCGCTCAGGACAGGGCAGCGGCGGATAAAGTAGGCTGGAATTCCATCGGGACCAGCACCCTTATTGATAAAGCTTATCAAATTGTTCTACCCGTACAGTCAGCAATGCCAAAAAGCGCAAAGGGGCCAATTTGAGTCGTCGAACGAGTAGTTCCATAGCAGTGCGAGATTTAAGAGCACGAAGATCAAGCGAACAAATTCAAGAAGACAATGTAAATTTGCGTGCGAGAATGTCGCAGTTACGTGGACAACGATCACAAGAGGCACGAGATGAACAAAATCAACAAAGACAACTAGAACGAAGACAAACTCGCAGACTCATAGTCGACAGACATAGAGGAATTGATTAACAACGCCAACAAGTTCATCAAGCATTTAGGTCAAATTCATTTATTCGACTTGCATTCCACTACGAGCCTGATGTTGAATATTATGCTCATTCCAAAGTGGTTATTGGTACTTTGGAGAAGGAATGCCCGCATTGTCATGCACTTGAATTTGAAAATGAGCCACTTGGGATGTGTTGCTCATCAGGAAAAGTACAACTAACCGAAATTGAGTAACCACCTGAGCCATTGCACGGTTTACTTATTGGTACTGATTCTAGCCTGTTCCTGAAGTCAATTCGCACATTCAATTCATGTTTCCAAATGATATCGTTTTGAGAAACAGAAATAGTCAGCAATGTTGCAGCAAACGGTCAACAATTTAATTCCACGTTTAAAATCAAAGGCCAATTTTATCACAAAGTGTGCTCATTGCTGCCAATGCCGAACGAATCTCATAAATTTTTACAAATATACTTTATGGTAGGTAATTATTTTTTTTTGCCTATAAAAATGTTTCCTAGAAATAACATACATGGCAAAACAACGTTTGACGGGTCAGCTAGTAATATACTATATAAGGTTTTTCAAATGAAAATGTTTGCCCGTCCGAAATTTTTGTATGATTATGAAAGACAACCTTCTTTACTGATACATAAGTTTTCCTGATCATGTTGCCATGTGCATTCAAGTGATTATATTTCGAAAGAGTACAGTTTTAGGTATGGAACAGGAATTACGCAGAAATGAAACTGGTGGAAAACTGTTAGTATGGTTATTTTTAAATTTGAGATATTTGTAATTTTTGCTTGAATATTTGAGATTTTGGAAGAACAAGAGCTAGGTGGAAGAAATACTGAATGGTTTTCGATTAAAGTGATGAGTCTACATTTGATTGGTTCTGAAGAGAAGTGAATTACTTGGAAACTTGGAGTGGTTTTAAGTAAGTAGTTTTAATTTGGGATATGTGATTGTTCATTAAACTTGGTGGTTATATTAGTATCACATTGCTCGAAGTACGAACAAATGTTCTAAAACAAGCGTGCAGAAGTTCATGTGTTGAAGTATTCGGTACTGCGGAGAATTCTGTCAAAATATGTGTATATTATATAGAAACTTTAGCTCGGCACCTCAAAACACAGACCCAACGTTTTTCCAATATTCGAAATTAGTCTCTCTTTTTATAGCTACAAGCTAATAAGATAGTTCCCATTTTAGACACATTCAAAATACCTATCTTCACTTAATGTTGTTTCTCTTTCAACCCTGAAACTCTTTTCCCCTTCAACCCTTTGATGTAGTTGATATCCGAATGCAGCATCCCATACTTACTCCCACAGCATCTTTCAAGCCCCTATTTTCTCTTTGATTTCCTCTTCGGACAGTCAACCGCAATCGTCCATCCGACGAAAAGTTTGAGAACATTATTCGCTGAAAGGTTTCACCCTTCTTTTTCCGACTGACTACCTCACCACTTCCAGAATTCTACGAATTTTAGACTCGGCATTCCCTATAAAATTTCGTGGGGGTGCAAAAGTTGGGGAAAATTCCTATATTGAAAACCAAGGGATTCTAAGAGTGTACATTTTAATATCGTTGTTAATTTACATAACAAATTAACTTTAAAGCAATGTATACATCTGAGATGGAGTCAGTTCCGAGATTCTCTAGAATCAACTTTCATTAACGAATTAGAAATTCTATTTCTGAACGGTTCACGAAGCTTGCGTGAGATATTAATTTCATTTAACTTATCAGTTTTATCATTCCTGTTGTTACGGGGAAGATCACCTTTGTAATCTCAAGTCTGTAGAATTGTTGTCAGTCCGGGCCCGATGAAATTTCCCATGAAATCGCTCAATTATTTTATTCCATTTTTCGATTTTTATCAATTTTTATGTTTCCATGAATAAATTGTCAGCTGTTTTAATGCAAGCAATTGCTATAATATTTCGTCAGAAAGCTAATACTGATAACTCAGAAAACTATCGCCCACTATTTTTATCAAGTCTAACGAATGGCAAGTGGTCAACATAGTACAGGAGTTCGATTTTCATGGAATTTTCTTCAAATGGACCTATATATAATGTAAATACTTGCAGCCATAGGCCAACCCGGTGCCATATTGTCTAAATCGAAATTGTTCAAATAATTACAAGAAATTGTTATTTTTGGACCGCACATTCGATATTTGAATACAATTTTGAAAAGTTCTATGACTTATTACGATTAAGTTAGTATTTGTCGAGATATGAATTTTTGAATGTTGAAGAAATCTCGAATTTGAATAATTTTGAGGATATTGTAAACAATTGTAGAAAGAATAAAGAAAGTTTTTATTTTTTTTTAGGTTTTTTCAATATATTTTTCATGGGTCGAAAGCATCCATATCCGAGATTTCTTCAACCTTCAAATATTCGTATCTAGAAAAATAATAACTTCATCTTAATAAGCCATGGGACTCCTTTCAATTATTTAAACAATTTCAGTTTAAACATAATGGCACCCTTCTCCCTGACAAACATGCATTCATATCATCGTAGAGTAATCTTGAGGAAATCGAATAAAAATGTTGAGGTAGAATATTTTTCTGTACTCATGCGTTGATTCCTCCAGGACTATCATGGCTTTAAAGCTGTTAGATCCACTCAAAATGGCTGCAGTGAATTACTCGCCATCGTTTATTTGTTGTTAGAAGATGAATAACGTTGGCTACTAAAATATATTTCGACTTAACTCAAGCGTTTGATTATTTTCAATGCGGATTTCTTATTGAGAAAATGTTCCAAATATGGGTTCGGGAGTATTCCTCGATGGAATCTTCAGCTTTCTCTCAAATAGGTCTATGTAGATCGAGTTGGGTGACTCCAATTCATGAACATATTATCGGAAATTGTGTATCCCCCAGGGTTAAGCCTTGAGGCCACTTCTTTTTGTTTCTAAGTATATCAAGGCTTTAAGTGGTGTATAAAGTCGCCTTTGCTATAACGTGGTTTTATAGGATTCATCTCCAGATGTTAGGCGTGTATTCTTTGCATTAAAACGAATAATTTGTCTCATTTTCTCCAGAGCAAATATGGCAGCAGGTCCTGACAGAATTATTTCTTTTCTATCAAGGGACTGTGCGTTTGTTCTTGTCAAACTACTCACCATCATTTATAGACTGTTCCTTTCTACACATAATTTCCCTACTGTTTAGAAGGAGAGTACACCAAGTCAGTGGCGTAGCTAAGGGGGGGGCGGCGGGGGCGGCCCGCCCCGGGTGTCACCCGTTTAGGGGTGACACCCGAGCCCGACTATGACCATCAGTTATAGTTCTTTCTATTTATAAAAAATCGTAAATCTGCGGCAGAGAGCATAACCGCCACTAATAAAATTATCTAGGTAACTATAATATCGTACCACGAACATAATAATTGATATTAAAAAAAAACAATGTGCACAGTGTCAATCGATCAGGGATTCCCCCAAAATTTAATACCCCGTTCGCGCATAACCAACGCTAGTCAGGGGATTCCCTCGATATAGCGCTCGTCACTTGTATTGTGGATTGGGCTTCTTTTGTTTCCGACCGCATTCATTTCAATATTCGCTTACGTGAACGTGTGAAAGTCTAGTGCAAAGTGTTTGTTAATTATTAGATATTATAAACAACATTTTTTGTATAAAAGTCGATTCTTGAAGAAAATAAACAAGGTAAGTGAATTATTTTTGTTATTACAGGTAATATTTACATTTTTTATCCATTTAGTTTCTAATAGCAGTATCTTAGATTATTTTGAAAAACCCTTCAATTTTATTCTCTTTTAATTACTGTGTATTTTAAACTATATTATTGAGACGTCCTAAATGATAAATAGGTACCTAAAGAAGGTATTTCAGACGGATTGCAATAATATTTTTTTGTTTAGCCTGGGCAAGTATTACTTATCTACTAAAGGTATTTATTTATTAAAATATGTTTTAAAGACTTTGCTGGTGTAAAAAGATTTTACTTATATTTCTACACGTTTTACGATATTACTTTAGGTAATAATGTTTAATTGTAAATAATATTCTTATTTATTATCAACTTACTTAATATTTTCCTATCTAATAGCAATGGGATTTGTTTACAAAAACGGAATACATTAAGTTTAGATTTTTGATTGAAAGTTATCATAATCATATCATACAACTTCGCGTACGTTGATTTTGCTCCGAGATGAGCAGCTCGAGCACTCGTGGCACGGATATCACAATTAACGGTGGAGTTTTTAACTAATATTTTTCTAATAATACTTAAAAACATATTTACACCCAGACGCAGGATTGTTAGGTAATATAAATTAACAATCCTGCGTCTGGGAAAAATATATTTCACAAAGCTAGTTACGTAACGTGTAGGTGTTTATTTACTGTTATAATTAGTTTATAAAATCAACGTTTCACTTACTAACTAAAAATATTTTTTAGAATACCCAGAACGAAATATGCCTCAGGAATTCATACTTCGAAAAGACAAAGCGGGTTTCAACAGAGAAAAGCCAAAAAGGCTAAAATGGATGAAATTCAGAGCATGTCCGGTTCTCTTTTCAAATATGTCACAAAAGCAGATAGCGGCCAAAGTTCAAGTAAAGTACCCGAGTCTCCTGCTGACGAAAGTAATGATTCACATCTTGGAGACTCACATTCAGATAGCAACATCGACAATACAGAATCAATGAAGACGACCCAGGACCTTGACGGAATCAAAATAAATAATGAAAATGACGCCGTTAATGCTACTTTCGGAGATAGCATTAGCTTTGAAGAATCAGTTCAACACTTGAGAGATGTTTCACATTGGAGTTTACCGGTACCTGATAATGTTCGCATTGACATAATAAAAAAGGGCAGTGAACATTTCCAGAACAAAGAAGGACCGTTTCCTACTGTATCTCGTCATGGTTCAAAGATTAAAGGTGATTCTCGTCATCTTTCACAGGAATGGTTTTATAAACCGATGCCTAGTGGTGAAAAAATTCTACGATCATGGATGGTATTTTCTCCTATATCAAATAACCTGTACTGTTTTTGTTGTCGTTTATTTGCTGTCAGTAACATACAAACAACATTTACAACTGGATTTCAGAAGTGGTGGAAACTAAATCCTAAAGTATTGGACCATGAAACTTCATGTGAACATTTAGAAAATTTCGAAAAGTGGAAAACTTTGGAAATGAGATTAAAATCTCACACCACAATAGATGATGCAGCCTTGCAATTAATGAATACGGAAAGACAGAAGTGGAAAAATCTTTTATCTCGATTATTAGATATAACATTGTTTTTGGCTAAACAAATCCTAGCATTTCGTGGACATGATGAAACCAAAGGGTCGTCTAATAAAGGTAATTTCTTAGAACTAGTTAAACTGCAGTCAAAGTATGATGCAGTACTCAAAGAACATATACTATATTTGGAGCAGGAAAAATCACCTAAAGTAACATATTTATCGCCAGAAATACAAAATGAGTTCATAAATGTTTTAGCTAATCATGTAAAATGTCAGCTTGTAAACGAAATTAAATCGGCCAAATATTTCGGAATCATGTTTGATAGCACACCTGACGTTTCACATGTTGATCAAATGTCTGAACTGATTCGTTATGTAAAAATTAATAATAGAAAAGTAGAAGTCAAAGAAGTATTCTTAGGATTCTTTCCTTTACATGGAAAAAAAGCAGCTGACTTAAGCGCTGAAATACTAAAGAAGCTTGAAAACGATGGCTTAGATATTATGATGTGTCGTTCTCAAGGTTATGATAATGCTGCAGTTATGAGTGGTATACACGGAGGAGTACAAGCTATTATAAAAGAAAAAAACAATAAAGCAATTTTTATTGGTTGTATAGATCATTCAATTAATTTATGCGGCCAACATTCGATCGCACAAAATGTGACTTGTGTTACATTTTTCGGAGCAGTGGAAACAATATTTAACTTTTTTTCAACTTCCACAAGCCGTTGGGAAGTGCTCCTCAATCACAGCAAAGCATCTGTTAAAAGACTTTCGACAACGCGATGGAGTGCTCATTACGGTGCAGTAAAAGTATTGGGATAGTAGTAAAAGTATTGATGGGATAATATCTGCAATTGAGGAACTATGTGACCAAGACGTAAATTTAGAAACTAGAGGTGCTGCACAAAATCTTATGCCTGCTGTGTGCAATTTCTCATTTCTTTGTTTTCTTTTCTTTTGGAATGATGTGCTAAGGGAAGTGAACAATGCTCAGATTGCATTACAAAGTAAAGGTTTATGTGTTGATGAAATAATTATAAAACTAGAAGCACTTCGTCTATTCATTGGAGAGAAACGGTTGCATCTAGCAGAAGAGGCAATAGATTTTGCTGTACAAAAATCGGAAAAATACAACATTTCGATGGAACGACGAATTCGTCGCAAGAAACGCATGCCCGGTGAGTTAGCGTCATCCACCGATGCTGGACTTACACTTAGAGCGGAACTTCAAAATGACATGTCAGAATGCATTGACAGATTCAATATTGAACTCGAAACAAGAGTAAAGTCCATTAAAGACGTAGCTTCATTGTTTGAGGTTGTGCAGTCAAAGACCTTGCTTTCGGCAAACACTGAACAGTTAAAATTAGCTATATCAAAATTTACTAACCTTTACGATGAAGTATCAGAAACAGAACTCCTTTTAGAAATACCAAGATTGAGAAGACATTTAAAAGCGGCTAATATTACTGTCTCTAATTGGGTGAAACTGGACTTTTTGAAATTTATTGTGGAATGGGATTTTACAGAATCTCTTCCGAATCTAACGGTAGCACTAAAGTTATTTAAAACAATATGTGCATCAGTAGCTTCATGTGAGAGAAGTTTCAGCAAATTAAAATTAATTAAAAATTATTTGCGGTCTACAATGACCGAAACCAGATTAAACAATCTTGGTATTTTAACGATAGAACATGAAGCAACACAAAATATAAATTTTGAAGACGTGATTTCGGAGTTCGCTAGTGTCAAAGCTAGAAGGAAGAAATTTTAATTTTTAACAAACTAAATTTGTTTTACATAATAAACAAATATTTGTAATATGTACTCATATTTTAATAAAACGTAAATGATTATAACTTTTTTTTATTTTAACAGTTTCGATTGAGTTTTAGGGTGACACCTATGCTAGCTACGCCGCTGCACCAAGTCCAGTACTCGAGAAAGGCAAAAAAATTGACATTGAGAACTATAGACCAATGGTGATTCTAAACAACTTCAGCAAAGTTTTGGAAAAAACACTTTATGACATAATCTATGCACATGTGGAAAGCGAGATCTCTGATTGTCAACACGGATTCATCAAGGGTCGATCAACAGTGACCAACTTGGCCTGTTTAACTGAGTATATCGGTAGCGCATTGGATATGTCATTTCAAGTTAATGGCATCTACACGGACGTCACAAAGGCATTTAATAGATTGGACCATGGCACACTCATCACGAAGCAGTCTTCTTTCGGGATAAATCTCGATTTTCCATATTTTTAAATCATATAATTCCTGTAGAAAACTGTATGTTTAGTGTTTTGGTTATAGGTCTGATGGATTTGAAGCCTCCTTGGGTGTCCCTCAGGGGTCTATATTGGGTCCACCGCTAATTTTGATCTTCATAAATGATACTGGTTGGAACCTGACCAGTCCCTTTTTTCATTATGTCGATGCCTTCAAGCTGTAAGGTCGTATTCTCTCTGTTGAGGATTAATGAGACCTACAGGGTGACATTGATAGGATGCGCCGTTGGTGCTGGGACAACTTACTTCCCCTGAACGTTCATAAATGTAGTTTAATGTCCTTTAATCTTAAAAGAACTACAATAGACAATATCATCGGCAGTTACGTTCTTGATAAAGTTGTTGAATTTGAAGACCTAGGCATCTTATACGACCGTAGACTTAGTGTTGTTCCTCATAAATATTCAACCACTTCAAGATGCATCAAAAAACTTGGTTTCATCCTGAGGAACGTGGTTACAGAACACCAGAACCCTATTTATACCATTCAATTCACTTGATAGGTCAAGACTCGAATACGGGTGCATAATTTAGAACCCTGGTCATAGTGTACATACGAGAATATAAGAGAATTCACAGAGGCGATTTCTGAAGTATCTAGGTTTCAAGACATCCGAAGTGAGGCACACCCCACGAAATTTCTTGACAAAATTTCAGGTTAATTCCCGAGAACGTCGTCGCATTTACTTAGGTGTGCTATTCCTGCGAAATAAAGAAATACAGGGTGGTCATTTGAAAACGAAACAGACGAGATTACAGACGAAATAAATTTTTTCGATAGAAATGCTCGGACAGGTCGATTTCTGTTTCGAGGGGGACAACTTGAGATGTAGGTTACGTACGCATAGCTCTTCAACCCTTGCTGCTACAACCCCCACCCCCAATTTTTGAATAGGGAAGATGGGGTGAGTGATACCTCATTTAAAAGGTATTTTATATTGATTTCAGCACAGTAATTGTTTTTTCATTTTATGCATTAGTTCTCGAAATATTCATGCGTTAGTTAATTTTATCACTTGAATTAATTTCTTGCGAATAATTGACATTTCGTGCTTCCGAAACACCAAAATTTCCGTACTAGTATTTGAAATTACAAAACATCTACCACTGGTCAAATGAAGTCATACCGTACGTGTTAATGCTACTAGGGTCAGATGTTGGACTAGCTGTTTTATTCACTGAAATCATTTTCCAACTGTACGGTATCAGAACGATTTGAAGTATTGATCTATGAAATAAGACTTTTCAAAGTAAAGTGAATGATTTATCAAAAACTCAAAAATATCAATTAATTAAATATTCAAATTGTTCACCATTAGCTTCCATACAATGAAATGAGTTTTGTTCGAAACGATGGCGCACATTTTGCAGCATTTCTGGAGCAATTTGACTACATTCGTTCACTATACGTCTTCTTGAATCTTCTATGGTATCGGGCTGTATAGAGTAAATTTCACTCTTCAAGTGGCCCCAAAGAAAGAAATCTAGTGGTGACAGATCTGGCGATCTGGCTGGCCATTCAGTGGGACCCCTTCTTCCAATCCATCGATTTGAAAATCTTTGATCCAGATATTCTCGAACTGGTACGGCGTAGTGTGAAGGAGCTCCATGCTGCTGAAACACAATCTGATCTTCCACATAATTTCCAGCATCTTGATTAAAGATTTGTATGTCAGTGGATTGGATGAAGGAAGCCACAGTCATGGTTCTTTTGAAGCTCAAAATATCGATTTTTCACAAAAAAACACTACAATTGCCATGAAAACACCACTTCTTTTTCAAATACTTAGTTAGACAATGTTGTCACCAAATATTCCAGCCCAAACATTGAGTTTTTCTGGTTGTTGAGTATAAACTTTGTTTCAAAGCTCGAAATGTCGATTTTTCACAAAAAACACTACAAGTGCCATGAAAACACCACTTCATTTTCAAATGCTTAGTTAAGAATATTTCGAGAACTAATGCATAAAATGGAAAAACAATTACTGTGCTGAAATCAGTATAAGAATGCCTTTCAAATGAAGTATCACTTACCCCATCTTCCCTATTCAAAATTTGGGGGTGAGGGTTGTAGTAGCAAGGGTTGTAGCGCTATGCATCCGTAAACTTCAGCTTGAGTTGTCCCTCTTGAAACAGAAATCGACCTGTCCGAGCATTTCTATCGAAAAAATTTATTTCGTCTGTAATCTCGTCTGTTTCGTTTTCAAATGGCCACCCTTTATAATGTGCTCGTTAATGGATGGTCCTTACTTGCTGGACCTGATCTCCATACATGTTCCTAGATTGCCTGTACATACTATTAGAACATTTTATCTATCTTGCCCACGATCTATCGTTTTTAAGTTTTCGCCTATGTACGGAATATGATATCACTATATGTTTTATGAATATATCGTGTGTTACAGTAGCTGGATGAATACATTTAATTCACAGAAAAATATAATAAGAAACTGAAGTGAAATGAACGCAATGATACGCTGGAAGCACCTGGAACCTACCTTTGCTGGTTGAACCCAGAATGGCGATCAGCACTGTCCAGATCTCCTAATAGCTTTCACCCACTATTCGAATAATTTGAAGAAAAAGTTCGAGTTCTCACTGATTATTATATTCGTGAATCGAGCCTTCACTTCAACGATCTCAGGTGGCAGACTGAATTAAAAAAATAATCCCTTTCACGACGCACATGCCACCAGATGTCTTGTGTTCCAAGATTTTCCAACGTATTCATTTGTCTGTTTCACAACAATGAAATTCAAAATGAAATTGAAATAAACCGTTGCTTCAGCGACCATTTCGAAATAAACAAATATCGTATTAAAATTAAAAACCATAATAACGAAAATTAATGAATAGCGTATACTGGATGTTGCAGTAACATCGTGGATATTTTTGCTTGCGAACCGGCAAGCATAAGGAGAGTTGTTCTGGGCTCACAGAATGTATGATAAAGCTGGATGCGATCTCCCTCCTTGTATTGGTTATTGTTGTTTTCCCAATTCGAACTTGGATTTATTTTTTCCATTTTATGCTGTTCATTTGTTTGATTCACTCTTAATGTTAAATATCCTTTTTTCCTAAACTCTCGTAATTTCCCATTCTATAACTGGCTGCGGCTCTCGAATGGTGTATTTCTAAATACAAAGTGCAGCAAAAGTCAGTTCACATTGTCACACGTATTCACGCATGCGCGTATTCTCGTCCAGTATGGTGCCTAAGACGGAAAGAGGCAGCTGAAACGTAGCGAGTTGAGTTGTCCGACTGTAGTTAAGTTGTTGTGTACGTTTACAGTTTGTTCATTGCCATAGCTAGTCGTGTAAAGTACACGGAAAAACAAGTGGTTGTTTGTTCACTTCTTACCTATAACTTGATGTAGATCATTCTGAAAATTTCGAAGAATTTTGCCAGCGCTTTCCAAATAAGCAAGTTCCCACCAGACAAATGGTGCATAAACTGTTCGTATATTCGTAAGTATTGGCTCTCTTGTCGACGCGACGCGTTCAGGTCGCCCTGCTATTTTATTCGTGAAATTTGTTTTACCGTGACTAAACGGAGCCGCATGTGTATTGAAGGGGGGATGTCCAATTCGAATATGAAATTTGAGGCCACAAATTATTATTGATGTTATGTTTTTCTCGAAAATAATATTTTTAGCAATTATTTTTTTCCCAAATGCAAAACGGTATCTGACTTTTGCCGCACCTTGTTCATTAATAAAGAACTCGGGAATCATATCGCCTTATATTCAAGAAAAATAATATTCCAGCATTTCCTTCTATAAATATTATGAATGGTATAATTTAGGTTTATCAAAATTTGGAAAACTTCGAAACATAAATATTTTTTTAGCTATATATTGGCCTTAAGGATATTTTTACGAGCATTTTCTAGTTCAGAAAATTATCAGAACACCAGGCTATCATTGTTTCCAAATGTCTGTTATTGTCTTATATCGAACCGAAAACATTCGAAATCGATTGGGTTTGGCTTCCTGATGAAGAATCCGTGGTTAAAATTGAGTGTGTCCGTCCGTAAGTCCGTATACTCTCTATTTCCCGAAAGATATGAGCGAGCTTCTATATTTTCAGAATAGGACTATTGTATAAATACCTCAGTCAGCTCGTTATTCGACCAAATCCGTCGAATGATTCAGCACTTGAGCGACTGAAATTTCACATTCTCAATAGCTCCTCAAATATCTATCCACTCAAGTTGCAACTTGAAAAATATTAAGAAGAAGTTGGAACATCTGGGTTTGTAAAGGTAAAAAATTTTCGTTAAACCACGTCAAATATTACCGCAAAATAAATCATTCTTCAAATACCCTGACTAAACGATCTGGCAACGTTGCTGCTCATTTTAAGCGCCGCCCACAATCCACCGGTATGAAAATCAAGATTAATCGAAATGGTTCATTTACGGTGATAACGTACGTTGTCAAAATTTAGAAAAGCACCGACGTGGGTTGTTAGGTTAAGGAATTTTGTGCTTGGAACAAAACTCAAGAAAACTATGAGTAGTTATTCTTGATTTTAGATATAGGTTTGTTAATTCATCGTGGTGGTTGGATTTGTATCATATTGTACGGTAAAAACGCTAGAACGGTAATCTTGACTTTCATACCGGTGGATTATGGGCGGCGCTTAAAATGAGCAGCAACGTTGCCAGATCGTTTAGTCGGGGTATTTGAAGAATGATTTATTTTGCGGTAATATTTGACGTTCTTGAACTGACTGTAAATATTCAATATTTAATAGTTCATATTGGTAAAAAGTTACCTTCGAATTGGTTCTATCATATAACAAAAGCTTAACTTACCTAATCACCCGGACCAAATATCAAAATACAAATCTAGACTAACCTAATAACCTGACAAAAACCATGTGATATATAAAAATTGGGCGATAAACTGCAACCTAACCTAATTATCTGATCCTTTCTATTAATTGATGAATAATTTTCATTAAATCGCCAGTCAAATATCGTTGAAAAAACCCTTTCATTTTCTAAGGACTAATATCGATTTCCCAAGATATAATTATTGCACAATCTGGCAACAAAATGCTGGTGGCACATGCGCAATTCTGGTCAATAAATCCCACCGGTAGAAAAGTCAAGATTACCTTTACTATATTTAACAGCCA